>APFE031700468.1:131826-175789 GCA_000404065.3 Pinus taeda | reverse complement strand
GTTATTATTGTGCCCTTACATTATTATTGTTATGTAGGCTCTGATTATATAATGACCCCTTAGACTCCTATATATAGAAAGGAAGTATTTTCATTTGTATCATCCAAGAATTGTTCATTTATGTAATTTAAAGGAGGTTGCCCCCTCTAAGAGGCTGAATTCTAAGGCGTTGATCTATCTTTTCTATATTTTGTTGAGCTGGTTTCATAACAGCCTTCATCGTATAAGTCATGGTGGGACTACAAAGGACTCCCGAGCCTACTCAAATCGGAGCAGCATCGGCAACAAATGTCAGTGAGGTGCTAATTAGGATGCCCATGTAAAGGATGGCTCTACCATCATGTCATGATTTAAAGAATCAGCGAGTGAAGATGGTTTGCGAACCATAACACGATGGGATCGACCCTATGGCAAGTGTCTTGACAGATGGAGGCTGGTATGCATAATGCAACGGAAAAAATGGCTTCCCTAACCTATATGCCAGTGAGAAAACGATACCTGCCATGATGGGTCAGCAGTCATGGAAAGGTCTCGAAACTGTCGAAAACATCCAAAAATGTCCTCAAAATCCAACCATTCTCGACATTCCAAGCTCCCAAGTTAAAATTTACATGAGACCAAAAAAATCAAGTTTTGAAAAAAATTTGACATTTTCAAAGCTTATAAAAAGGTTTTTGGACTCACCATTTTCACCATTTGAGTTTGAGAGCAAAGAAGTGGAGCAGAAGGCGCTATCTTCCCATATGCCAAATTCAACCGTTCAAATTCTTCCAAAGTCTCCAGGTAACTCTCATTCTTATCTTGTAATTGATTGTGACTAGTTTTAGAAGTTTTGATTAATGTTTTACTGTTGAGTTTTTTGTCAAAATTTTCTCCATGGCGTATATACGGGTTGGTAATATGAAACCTGTTTACACGTGGGCCCTACACTCAACTATGTGTAAAGGGAACCGCATATACGCCGCGAACATTTTAAACATAAAAACTAACAGTTCAAAGTGATTTTTCTTTCAAGATGATAGTCACATGGTGAGAAAGAGAGCATACCGCAGTAGATGAAGAAGTTATGAACAGTCCAGAGGCTTTGGATGAATTACAGAGATGCGGTTTGCTCAAGTTCTTCAAATTACCAAATATGAAAGCAAACACATGTCTGCTTGAGATGCTTCTTCATTATTGGAACATCGAGGAGGATGCTTTTATGATCGACCAGATGCCACTCAGGATAGAAGTGGAAGATATCTATTTCATTACGGGCCTTTCCTGAAGGGGAGAGGTAGTACATTCCCAAGGGAGAACAAGGAGCAGTCTCTCGATCGAGGACTACATACAGATATATTGCCTGGGACATCCGAAGAAAGTCGGAAGTCAGATTTCCATCACACATGTGGCGAGTCTACCATTGAGGATAATCCAGTTCATCATATCTCGAGTGAACGGATCCACTTCTCTGCATCAGGCATCATGGCTAAACATGAGCGTAGAAGTTGACTATCTCACCACTGTGTTTGATTGGTGTACTCCTCTTCTGGCTAGCATGAAAAGCCAACTCACTTCTATCAAGAGAGGACAGACCAAAAACTTTGGTTATGGGACTATTTTTTGTTCTTTCTTCTTGTTCGAGAGTCCCTGCACTTCGTCCCAGAGTACCAGTTTCAATCAGAGCCCCATGAGATCCTCGAATGGACAGGTGGGCTGACCTGATGAAACATCTGGGAGGTGGGGAGGTCCCATAGACTTCTTTCGACGATGACTTCTTTTCCTAGTGGGATCAGCATATCATCGCCATTTATGACTACCCCTATGCTGGGTTGGATTTCTGAGGAGATCCCGATCTAGCATTACCACCGACCACAGCATGGGGCGACATTGGTAAGTGATTTTTGATGTTATGATTTTATTTTTTTTATTTTTTCAAATATAATAATAAACTTTGAATTTTTTTTGATAGGATTCAAATGACTAATATAATGATCATGTTCCAGATATTGGGCCTGTACGACCAGATGAATTCCCACAACACAAGCGTCGTGGCCAAGGGGTCGAAGAGGCGGCTGCAGCCACAGAGCAAACTCTACACACAGTTTAGCGGCATTTGGTGAGGATGACCCACCAAGTGTCAATGGCGGCAGTAGAGGACCTTCCTATAGAGATGTAGTGTCATGTGGTTGGCATGCCACGTGACTGGGTCCGCACTTTTAGGCATGTAGCCAATTCAGTAGTTGCCTACTTAGTCGCTCATCCTGAGCCGGGGAATTAGACATAGTGGACATGATTATGGGCATTTGAGTCCCAATTTTGTATATTTTTTGGACAGACTTATGTACACTCAAGATGCTTTATGATATATATATATATCTATAGTTTGACTTTTTGATGCTTAATTTATTGTGATGAATGATTGATGTGATAGTTTAATGCTTGATTAGCGATAGAATTAGCTAACCAACTATGAGATCTTGGAATATGCAAATAATTAATATAAGTAAATGATCTTTGCAATAACCTCACCCTTAAATACTAGCAATATAAACATGGATCCCTTACCCGATAAATGTTATTTAATTGTGACACTATCAATTGTGAATCAAGATAAACTACCAATGGGTTGATTTCGTGAGAAATTGCCTCAAATAACACATTAATGATAGTAGTATACTCAGCCATAATTTTTGAAGCGGGACCGATGCATACTCCCCTTGACACCATCAATTAACCAGTTGGATAATACAATACCCAAGTTGCGAAAGCAAGATTCCGAGTGTGCCGACTAGCACCATCGGCAAATCCAAAATAAACCAAGTCATCCATCAACACCTACCAAAGAAGACCAAAAAGTGTTGATATCAAAAACTCTCGACAAAATATGTACAAATATACATAATGTACAAAGAAGTCATTGCCTAGCTACTACTTAAGCAAAGTACTTCTTAAGGTAGAGCCCGTTTCGGGGTTCCACCAATTTGTTTCCTTCGAAATCGATTAACTCATACGACCTTTTTGTTAAAACTCATTTAATTATGAAGGGAATGTACCACATAGGTTTTAATTTGCCTGCCCCCAAGGTGTCCTTATCTTGGTTGTAGACCAAGACAAGGTCACCTTCAGAAAAGACACGAGGACGGACAACTTTATCATACTGGGTTTTAACCCTTTTCTTATGAGCCTCATTTACTGTGGTTGCATCTCAACGCTGCTCATCGAGATGTTCCAAGTGAAGGAGGCCCTCTTTGAGACGAGAGGTCTTTGGAAGGAGCTTAATAGCTAACTTAAGAGATGGAATTTCATATTCAACAGGAAAGATAGATTCCAACCCATAAACTAACTGAAAAGGTGTAAAACCTGTAGCAATCTTGACAGAGGTTCGGTATGCCCATAGAGCTGGATACAACATAAGATGCCAATTGGATCTATTTTTATCAATTGTCCTTTGTAGGATCGTCTTAAGAGTTTTGTTTATGCCTTGACCTGTCCATTGGCCTGAGGATAATAAGGAGACAAATGTTCCTACAGAAAACCTAGTTTGAGAGCCAATTCGGACATTAGTTGATTCTGGAAATGACTGCCATGGTCAGTGACAATCTCTCTTGGGATATCGAACCTTGACATAATCTGATTAAAAAGGAACAATGTCGTTGTCTCACTATCATTTTTATAAGTGGGCATGGCCTCGGCCCACTTCGTGAAGTAGTCTACGGCCACGATAATATACTTGTGATTCGCTGCTGAAGGCAGATGACAAGTCATAAAATCAATACCCCACTTAGTAAAGGGACCAACAGTGACAACAGGAATAAGAGGAGTTGGATGTGCGCACATCTTCCAAGTATAAACTTAGCACAGGTGACAGTGTTTGACTACTTCAACACAATCTTTGAAGAGCGAAGGCCAAAAATATCCGGCACACAAGATACGTTGAGCTGTAGCAAGCCCTGATAGATGACCACCACAAGCTCCGCTGTGGCAATCATTTAGCACTGACTCTGCCTCCTCTCAGGTTAAATAGCATGGAAGGATTGAATCAACCCCCCGACGATATAATGTATGACCAATGATAACGTAATTTTTAGCGAGGTGACATAATTTGCAACGTTCATCCTTAGAGAAAGTAGAGGGACATTTCGAAGTCTGGAGATAAACAATGATATCTCCATACCAAGGGTCGAGTGAAGAGATGAGGAATAAGTGTTCGTTGGGAAAACTTTCCTCGTAATAAGTATCCTCTCCACAAGGCAACTCAGAAATTAGCTCGGCAAAAACCATAGATTTCTTGGACTTGGCGGACAAGAACTCGAGATCAAATTCTTGTAGAATGACAATCCATCGATTATATTTGCCCCCAATCACTTGCCTACTGGGGACAAACTGAAACGGATTGACTGCTGCCAAGACAAAAGTTTTGCATAGCAGAATATAATGACGGAGCCGCTGGACAGCATGGATAGCTGCCAAGGCCAACTTCTCAACCAGAGAATAGCAAAGTTCATGACCTATCAAGCCTCGACTCAAGTAATAAATCACATGCTCTATGACAGCATCGTCTTCCTAAACGAGAACCATACCAATGGTTGATTCTACTGTAGTGAGATATAAAAGGAAGTCCCTACCATATTCCGGTGGACTCAAAAGCAGGGCAGAGACTAATGCCTTTTTCAAAGCATCAAACAACCGTTGCGCAAAGTCATCCCACACGAATGGAACCCCTTTGCAGAGAAAACACATAAACCCTTTGGTGATCTCAGCATAATTTTCTATAAACCGTCTTAAGAAATTAGCCTTCCCTTGAAGACTTTGAAGTTGTCGAATGGAGGACGAGGGAGGCAACTGGACTATCGCCTCTACCTTGAAGGGATCAACTCTAATCCCTTCATTTGACACGATGAACCCTAACAAATGACTAGACATAACCACGAAAATGCACTTGTTGGGATTCAACTAGATTTTATAAAAACGACATCGCTCAAAAATCATTCGAAGGTGACTGGGATGATCAGTTCTTTTTTGAGAATGAACAGCAAGATCATCCAAGTATGCTTCGATGATATGTTTGATGTCGTGGAAAGCATATGACATGGCTCGCTGGAAAGTGGCTCCATCATTTTTGAGGCCAAAAAACATCTTTCTTTATGCAAACATACCCCAGGGACATATAAAGTCGTCTTATGTTGATCTTCAAGACAGATGGAAATTTGATTATAACTAGAAAAACCGTCCATGAAGGAAAAAATATCATTACCCGCACACTCGTCAATAATCTGATCAATGAATGGCGTGGGGTAATTATCTTTCAAACAAGCTTTGTTTAAGTCCCTAAAGTCGATGCATACTCGGATTGTTCCTTGCTTTATCTACAGGGACTGGACTAGAAGCCCAATCGGTAAGAGGAACAGGGTATATAAAACCCACCTTGAGCAGCGTCTCTACTTCAGCTTTAATGGCTGCCACTTTCCTAGGATTAAACGGTCGAAGTCTTTGACGAACCGGCTTAGCATTTTCATATGTCTTGATCTCATGCTGAACTATAGAAGGATCAATGCTAGGCATTTCCTCATAAGACCAAGCAAATACATCTCGAAATTCCTTGAAAAGGTCGGTGTAAATTTTCACTTCTTTAGGGGAACATTCAATTTCGATGAAGAGATTCTCAATCATATTAGGGTCCCTATGTTTATAGATATCGTTTCTGAGATCACCAAAATATTACCTTCGGCACGAAAGTGTGCTGGAGCCAAAGGATTTGATCTCTTACAAACATCACTAGTGAATAGCTTGGAGAACCTAGCTTCCACTTCCTGCAATGGAGGAAGGAAATATCAACGATGGTGTAAGTCTTCCCAAGGTCGATCTACACCCATCATCACTTTGAGGATTGCTTCTTCAGAAGGTAAAACCGTATCTAAGCAGTCCAAGGTGGAGGTGGAATCAAAGGCCCAAGCCGGGGCCACATAACCCTCAAACTCCTCTTCGAAAGAAGGAGTGGAGTGGTCATCTGCGGAGTTAACGATAGACTGGTATCTAAGCTCAGTCGCAAGCATAAGAGAGAAAGGACAAGGCAAAGAAACTAGAGGACCCTGTGGATTTGGATGCAGAAGAACTCTTCGATGGAGTTGAGGAATTGGATGGCAATGAAGGTGAGCCTTTCACTAGGCTTCCGGAATATATCCCTCCATGAAAAGGGAAAGTGAAGGTAACCAAGGACCCAGATTCGAGCAACTTCATGATCTGTATGCCACTACTGCCAGAAGAAGTGGTATTTCAAGGCGTGCTCTTAGTGTGTATCCTGGTGTTAAAGCTAGAGGATTGGGATCTTGTTGACCATGAGGAATTTCCTAATTTGGCCACTAATAAATACATGAGCAAGATTTACTATGAAGAGACTAGGTTCACAAGGCTGGAACTAATGAAATGGGTAAAAGGCATCGAGTAGGCCAGGTTGCTCCATATGTTGTGTGTGCCACACTTTTCCAAATCAATTATCAATAATTTTTGTGTGAACCCATCCCCATAACAGATATGTTGATCCATAGAATTATAAAGTTTCCCTATAAAGGGGCAGATCTAGCTAAGGAATTTGTAGGCAAAAGCAAGTAGAATGAACTTAGAGATAAAATGAAAAATGAATATGGATTGGTCAAGAAATCGCGCGGATACTCTATCCACTCTATTGCAAACCCAGTGGTGCGGTTTTCAGCTCAAATTCTAGCTGGGAAGGTCATGAGAAACTATCGCACAAACAAGGTACCATTGCCAGTAATTTCATTGGTTGAATAGTGCGCAAAGGGGGTGTAGTACAACTAGGCACAGTACCTCTACAAGGAATTTTTAGCAAATTTTCACGAAGCACAAGAGGAAATCCAAGGAATTTCACTATGCTTGCCTCCTATTCTTGATTGTCCTAGTTGCATGGCAACTATTGGAGGATAGTCAGTTACCTCCGCAGGATGAGGACTTACCGAAGGTAGTGAAGTTCATTTTGATGTGGGGAATGAAGGATCCAGAGAGGATCACAGAGTCAAAAGTCTTCTGGATTTTGGTCGAGATGGACATTTGCACAGTGATAAGTCAAAGGCCAAGGTTGTCTCCAATCTTGTTTGAATAGTTGTGGACCTTCGCGGAATTTAAGGTCGATTTTCACAATGTATCTATCCATGCGAGGTGAGACCCTAAGAAGATATGGCACAAGTTTCCATATCTAGTAACAGGGGCTGGTGTATAAGAGATTGTTGGGTCATGGATAGCAGAGTGGCGAAAACCCACATATCTGGGTGCATGTACCATCAATGGTGGAGAAGGCTCTTCCACATAGACGACAACTGCGCAGAAATCGATGCCAAAGAAGAAAGAAGTCGATGATAAAGCAGCAACTACTAAGGTAGCTTCTAATAAAGAGCATGCTACAAAAGAAGGCACAGTAGAAGTCGAAGCATCATCTTCCCAGCATACTGAAGAGAAGTAATAGTATGAGATGGAAGGAGGCAGGGGTGACATGCAGAGAACTCCCTTCAAGATGTGAAAGTGACAAAAGGAGACAACTACCAGACGAAAGAAAAATAAAAATTTCAAACAACCAGGCACACACATATCCAATGGTCCTCACTGAAAGGGACTTGGATGAGATCAGTGATAAGGTGCGACATACAACAATGGAATTTTGAAAATAGTTCGAGCAGTAGTTCCAACAACCACCCTGAAGCATGCATAAATATCTACATGAGCTACACATACAGACAGGTCGACTGCAAGTGAGCATGGGCCAAGTGAGCGCGGTTCAAGTGAGCCTGCAACAAGCAAGCATGAGCATAATGAAAATAGAATGGACTTTGGACCTCAGAGCCATTCCATTTTCAAAAGGATCATTACGTGCCGAGTTAGAGAAAGACAATGCTCATCTCGGAAGGATCAAGTGAGTGGTTATGAATTTAGACGTGCTGCCTCTTTAGAACCTCCACACACTTCATCAGGGGGTCTCAAATGAGATTCAAATAAGAGAATAGTGCATGCTATCAGTGATTAGTGAAGTTAAAACAAATAACGAATAGATCTTCTTTGAAAATGTTCAGGAACTTAAGGAAAAAGAAGAATTAGCAACATGAAGCCAGAGCCTCAAAGAAACAATTACACAAGCATGTAATTTAGTGCCAAATCTAAACATTCCAAGGGATGCAGTTACTTCTAAAAAGGTTAGGAAATTGGGTGCTATAGTCCATCAATCTAAGGAGGAGGTAGGAAAAGTTACTTTTTATTTTCAAATGAAAATCTCATAATTGCAATTTAAACTGTAGCTGACTACTCTACTAGAGGTTAGGGAGCAGCGCAACGTGACCATCAGGGAACACATGACTACATTGGCTAGTGTAGTAATGGGCTGCAATTGTCTCTTTGAACATGCACTAGAGCTATGGACCACTTTGCAGGAGGACTCAAGCTTGTAGATATTGGGTGCAAATATCATAGAGGCACATCTAAAAGTCGATGAGATTAGGGTAACTACGGGCACTTTGGTGCCAATCCAAAACTTTGCGCACTTGCGAGAAATGAATGTGTTGTAGGCACAAGTTGAGGAGATTCAGCGTAAACATCAAGTTTTGAAAGCTCAGATTCAACCATGGAGATAGGAAGTGATCCAAATTACTCTTGCTATCCAATAGAAGCTGAAGAATTTCTAGGAGACATAGAGGACCATGTGCCTCGTGATGGAGGGGCCAACTATAGAGAAGTTGGTCGAGGAATTGTAGTAGACCATCGTATGGATCATAGCAAACCTTGAAGTCTTTAAGATGGAGTTTAGTGAAATATGCGACAAAGTGGAGAAGCCAGCTGAGTAACGCGAGGGCGAGTCACCATCTTTGTGCTGGGGGACTGTTGGGATGGGATCCCTAGGGTCAAATTTTGTCAGTAAAATCAAGTTTTGTAATAATTTTTGTGAAGGGATGTAAAGTTTCTGCAAAATATGGAAGCGGAGCATGAAGAGAAGTAAGAGTCGAAGGGGCACTAATCCATTTTAAGGGTAGGTAGTAGGTCGGTTTTGAGACTCACCCATGGTCCATGAGCCATGGTATTGTAATGAAAATTCTATATATAGTTGATTCATAGCAAGTCTAAGAGACAAATTTTGATAGAGAATCATCTTTTATAAAGATTGGAAATTGGTAAATCTTTTTTGTGGAAATATCATGGAAAAATAGCCCACTGGGCGAACATTAGCCCCTAAAATTTCCCATGGTTCTAATGCAGGAAAGTTTCTTATATGTACTTAGGCAAAAGGGTAAGGCTCCTATAGTTGAGTTTCCAGAGACCTTGGTAAGTCTGTAGCTAAGTGTGTGGGCCCCTGTAGCTCGGTGCACAAGGATAAGAAATTTGTATCTAAACGATTCATCTTAATCAATAATGTTTTGAGCTGAATCTGTGCATTTGTGCCTTATTTATTTACTTCTGTTTAATTTTATGTATCTTTGCTTTGTGATCTATTTTATGTGAATTAAGCTTTATTTATGCGCAAAACAATAGATTTGTAACATTTATGCATAATAAGTATAATCAACCTCCTTTGCAGAGCTTAGGAAGTTGTTAAGTAAACTTGTTGTAGTTAACTGCTCATAAAGGATAGATCTGCGCGAAGGTAGAGCTAGGTCATAAAAGCTTCAGAATATATTGTTTATTGCGTGAAAGTAGTGAATTTGTGTCTTTAATTCCTGCTAAGTATAACCAAGTACCTTCGTGAAGGTCTATAGATTTTTTCGGTAGAGTTGCAGTGGCTACGAGTGGGAAGGAATAAGTCTGCGCAAAGGAAGATCTAAGCTATAATAACCTTAGGAGGACCATCACACAGGCCTGTGGATGTAGAAACCTAGTTCTATTATCCCCCAATACTACTTTGGGTGAGACTATAGCCTGTACTACGCAGGTTGTTGCCGAAAGGGAAAATAGTGAGGGTTTTGTTGGTTGGCATGAATAACTCTGAACCTGGGTCAGGCCCCCTTAAGCCAACATTCTTTTATGGAATGCTAGATTTGGACACTTCAACTATGATAGCTTCCATTTTTTGAAGAAAAATGGTGTTACTCATTTGCCTACAATTCCTAGGAAACTTCAGTAATGCAATGTTTGTATCTTAGGAAAGCACAATAAACAATCTTTTTATGATTCTGTTGAACTCCTTCATTCTGATTTGTATGGCCTAATGTTTGTTCCTTCTACAAATTGTAATAAATATATGATGACATTTAATGATGATTACACTAGAATATGTTGGGCTTATTTATTGAAGAATAAATCTGAAGCATTTGAAACATTTAAGAACTTTCATGCATGGAATTAAAATGATGGAAAATCTCATATTGACTTTATTCATACAAATAATGGAAAATAATACACTTCAAATAGATTTAAAACTATCTTCACTAGCATGGATCAAACATCAAATAATCATGCCCTATAATCCCCAATACAACAGACTAGTTGACAGAATGAATAGGAAAATCTTTAATATGTAATGTTCCATGATGCCTTTCAAGAATGTTAAGCTTATGTTTTGGGTTGATGCAGACCTATGTGTTGTGTATATAAACAATAGGTGTCCATCTAATGATATAAAAAAAATACTCCTTATGAAATGTGGTATGGCCACATTCCTTCGGTGAGGAATCTCAAGGTTTTTAGTTCGATCTGTCATGCCTTGATACCTAAGAAACGAAGAAACAAACTCAGTGAAAGGAGTCACAAAGGTATCTTCTTAGAGTATTCAAATGCCTCCAAACCATACTATGTCTATGAATAAGTGAATAAGAATTTTATAATATCTAGAGATGTGATCTTTCTTGAATCTTCTAAGACTGGCAATGTTGTTGAGCAACAACTTGATCCCTTGAATAGATTCATACATGCAAAGTATTTTCAAGAGTTTGATAATTAGATTCCACATCTTGAATGGTGGATTACTATACTGGATCAATATTTGGAATATTCTTCTGAAGCACTCTCTCCCCCGCATGAAGCTCCAGCCACTGATGACACTTTGAGTGATGTGATTAATAGAATTGGGAGACTAAATCTTAATTCAGCCCCATCTCAGTCAACTAGCCAGACTGGGCCATCTCAGAAAGGTCCTCCAAAATGGCTGACAAAGATGCTTGAAAGTGTTCATCTTGAAGAGGTTGGAAAGATAGGAACAAGAAGCTCAACTAGACAGAATAGACGTGATGTAGATGTTTATGTTTCACCTGCTGATATGGATGTTTCTTATGACTATGAACTAAATCTTTCTACATATTTTGAACCAACTACATTCAAGGAAGTTGCTTCTCATAAGGAATGGAAAGAAGAGATGCAAAACGAATATGATTCTTTGATCAAGAATGACACTTGGAAGCTGGTTTATCCTCAATTTGGAACCAAACCAATAGGTTGCAAGTGGGTCTTCAAGAACAAGTATAATGAAAATAGCTCACTTGCAAAGCACAAATCCAGGCTTGTGGAAAAAGTTTTTGCACAGACGGAAGGAGTTGACTATGAGGAGACGGTTTCCCCCCACAGAAAAATGGGCTACCATTAAGACACTTTTGCCTTAGCATCTCAAAATGGTTAGAAATTCCATCAAATGGATGTAAAGAATGTTTTCTTGAATGAATATCTAAAATGTAATGTTTTTATGTCCCAACCAAAAGGATTTTTTGTGAAGGGTCGGGAACACAAAGTATGCAAACTTGTAAAATCCTTGTATGGCCTCAAACAAGCACCTCAAGCCTAGCATGAGAAGTTAATTGAGAATCTTCTGGAACTCAACTTCAAATATTATGACCTTGATGATGAAACTTCATTTGTCAAGAAAGTTTGAAAAATATTTTTATATCTTGTGGTGTACGCAGATGATCTTCTAATGATAGGGAAAAATGAGAGCTACATCGCATCCATAAAGAAAGAACTAAGGAAAGGTTTTCAAATGATAGATTTGGGCTATGTTCACTACTATCTTGGTATTGAAGTAACTCAACATCTGAAGTTTATATTCCTCTCTTAGAAGATGTACACTACAGATCTGTTGAATAGGTTTGACATAGCTGAGTGCAATCATTTGACTACTCCAATGGAATAGAACTTAAATCTTACTTCCACTGAAGGAAAATAATTAGAGGATGCACTGAAGTATAGATAGCTCATAGGAAGTCTCAAGTACCTAACTACTACCAGACCATACATTTCATTTGTTGTTGGAATCCTCTCTTGGTTTATGGAAAATCCTTGTGAGGGTCACTAGTCTTCTACAAAAGGAGTTCTGAAGTACTTGAAGGGAACTCAAGACATTGGACTCAAGTATACATTGGTGGATGACTTCAACTCGATTGGATACTTTGATTCAGATTTTGATGGAGATAAAGAAACTAGAGTACCTATTTCAAGTTATGTTATGATTCTTGGATTGAGAGTTGTCTCCTGGAGGAAACACAAACAATCTGTTCCAGCAGATTCCACAACTGAGGTAGAATATGTGGTAGTTGTTAAAGAAATGAAGGAAATTATGTGGCTCAAGATAATTTTGGAACATTTGTAGGAGAAACAAGTGCATTAAACTCCTCTTTTAATTGACAACTCTTTAGCAATAAATTTGGCCATGAACCCAAAGTTCCATAATCGAATGAAGCACATCAATAAAAGATACCATATGATTTGATTTCATGTTGAGGCCAAAATAATCCACCTATGACATTTTTCCACAAATGAAGTAGGTTGCAGACATCTTCACCAACATCCCCTCATGTTAAGGGGGTGCATGTTGACACCTAAGCTTTGGGATTAGGTAAACTAATATAAATAGTGAAAATAGTGAAAATAAAAGGAACTTGAAATATAAAGAGACATTGGGAGATTAAACTAAATAGTCGCCCTCTCCTTGTATATAGTCATATGCTATCTTAATGAAAAAACAGCAATTGATTCATGGACTTACTCCTGGTTTGTATAGATATAGATAGATATATATATATTATATATATATATATA
Source organism: Pinus taeda (assembly GCA_000404065.3). NCBI lineage: Eukaryota > Viridiplantae > Streptophyta > Pinopsida > Pinales > Pinaceae > Pinus > Pinus taeda. The sequence goes on along the minus strand of APFE031700468.1, from coordinate 162,793 downwards.
TATTATAATATATATATATATATATTAATATATATATATTTGTATGTATGTATATATGTATGTATGTATGTATGTATGTATGTATGTATGTATATAAACAAGTCAAATAATAGCTAAAGATGATGGGTCGTAAAGTATTGCCTCAACAGTCAAACTATGAGGTGGAGGAGAAGGTTCTTGGTTTTCTCTCTCATGAGAAACATGAGGCACTACCACTATTATTAAGTGATCATGAGGTGAATGATCAGAAGGTGGATTAATACTAGAAGGATCACTAACACCCTGGCCATGATCCAATGGGGTAGTATTACCATAAGCACCATCACCACCCTCATCATCATGATTTGATGGTGTAGCACTAGATGAAGAGCGATGTGATGTAGTTGTTGCATGCACATCCCTCATCACTATTAGTAACCTAGTAGCTTTGATGATATGATGCATAAGAGTCATCATATCATGTGGACATCCCCTCAAGAGGTCGAGGAGCCTAGGATCTGCCTTGATGTCTCAAGCCCTCACAAGGAAAACTCCTCCACATCCAAAAGTCTAGAGAATCACACATAGTACTCCATCCTAAATATTACACTATCCCTACGTGCCCCTCTACATCTAAGGATGTGACTCACCCCTTCAGTCCTCACCCATCTCTGCATTTCCATCTGGTGGTGGATGAGGCATATCCCCAATAAAAATGTCGATGTTTACAAATATATAGCACACGACTATAATTAGACAATTTCATTAAATAATTTAATAAAACAAGTTCAAGAACATGTTAAAATAAATTCTGTTCTAATTAATTTAAAGAAAACATTAATATTACCTTTATCATCTACATGATCATCCAATGTGAAGAGGATGTTGGGAAATTGTCTCCAATCTGTCCCTACATATAGACATGGCACCAAGACAAACATGTGGTCATCTTCATTGGCCAATAGTTCTAGTGCCTTTGTAGAAATCCTTTCCAGATACACTAGAAGACTCGTATTGGGCATCATCTAACCCCACATGTGCATCTGCACCTCATTCATTGACGTAGGAGGGTGACAATCAAAAGTAGGCCTCATCTCTGCAAACCTCTCAAAAAATAAATAAAAAATATCTAAAGTGAAATGGAAGTTCTCCCTCCAATGATAGCATGAAATATATCTAAATCCCTACAAAACTGCTACAAAAAGATGGAATACCATATGACACATTTTGGGCTCTGCACCAAATAATCGACACAAAACAAAAGTGGGAAACTAGCACTACCCATCACTAGTATAGTGTTCAGTGGTGCTCACTAATATTGAAACAAACCTAACCTCATGTGCATCAAATTAAGTAATACATATTTGTACACCACACACCTGAAACGTTGTTGCACACACTATATGATCCCCAACATATCTATGAGAGTAGACAAGATGAATATATATTACAAGACCGTGGGGGACATTACGGAACTAGGGAAAATCCTCCCTTCTCCTAGATAGGCCATTGATAAAATATATTTCCTCCTCAAAGAGCCTATACCACATGTTAGGACTGGCATAAAAAGGTTTTTGGTGGACATCCCACCAAAGGATCAACTATGCCAACAAGCCAGAGTGCTCCTTTAGGGATCTATCCTCCTCATAGAACTTAAGGAGGCTTAAATTCCTCAAGAGTGCTCGGGTTGTTGCAGTAATAGGGCGAGGGTATAAATATCTCTCCCTCTCTCATCCCTCCCATGGTCGAACCATATTGTATTGGTATACCATTTGCTCCTACTCCTGCTACTACTCCCTTTGTTGATGTTTTTGGTACAAGATTGACATATAAAATACATCATCCTCATATATAAAACATAATTTTTTTATGGAATGAAAAATGTATTTACAAATATGGGCATATAACTTTCAACTAAAAAACAAAATCATCCCAAGTGCGCCAAAAAAATAGAAATGCACCAGAGCTATTATGGTAGCAAATAGGAAAGCATCAGCCACAATGCATACATCTAGATGACACACCACTTTTGGTTTGCATACATACAAACACATTGGTTATTTTTATTTTCACTACAATGTGTCAAGACAACATTACACATCGGTGCATATGTATACCATTTTCGCACCTAAACGGGACATTTAGGTTATCCAACACACCGAGCTATATTTTTTAAATATGACTTATGCGATGTGCTAGGTATATATAAAAAAATGGGAGTAACTTTTATCATATGCATCAACATAAAAATTATATCTTTTCCAAGTGTGTTTTAATTTACCAAATGCACTCACAACATTGTGGTGCATTAAAGTTACGCACTGTATTGCAGTGCACCCTGTAACATTGTATTATAGTGCACCTTGTAAATTTATAGGGTGCACCACTATTAGTGCAAGTCAACCCTGTCGAATGCACGAAATAGGAAAATAAAAATAAAAAATAATGGATTTTTGGACCTAATTTGCAAGTCTAATCTGCTGGAAAACTAAATTAGAGAGAAACATGGACATTACCTATATAGAAACACATTGGTTATTTTTATTTTCAATGTAGTGTGTCGAGACAACATTACACACAGGTGCATATGTATAACCTTTTTGCATAGAAACAAGATGTTCAGGTTATCGAACACATCGAGCTATATTTCTTTAATATTACTCATGCAGTGCGTTTGGAAAATATAAAAACACTAGGAGTAACATTTACCATACGCACCAACATAAAAATTATACATTTTCCCTCTGAATTTTAATTTATCAAATGTATTGACAATACTACAATGCATTAAGGTCATGCATCGAATTGTGGTGCACCTTGTAAATTTATAGGATTCACCGCTACTAGTGCGAGTCGAATGTGTTAAATGCACTTTGTGAGAAAAAAAAAAAAAAAAAAAAAAACAATGGATTTTAGGACCAAATTTCTAATTATAATCAGCTAGAAATTTAAATTAGAGAGAAATATAGACATTACCTCGACATTTGCTCGTTGGGGAGGCATAATTGACACATAAATGAGAAAAACAAATATCACCATCATTTGAGAAAATCCAAAAGCCATGTTGAGCACAACACAAAAGGATGGTGAGCAAGAGAAGCACCGAAAATGGGGTGCTTGAGTGAGGCAAGAGTAGCATTGATGCTTGAGAGCTTTGCAACACTATAAATGGAAAAAGCTAAATTTATGGCTAATGGGTTCTTTTTATTTAACCTTGTTCTTGTGAATTCTTGTAACAACACCAATGCATACTATTTCCAGGCACACCACTTTCTCTAAAAACATTAAAAACCCTATATTAGTGCTCTTGGTATGTATGGACAAGGGTGTTTAAAAATTATGAGTCACAAGAATATAGCACTGAAATGGTGAAAATAATTTTATGGTCGATATCTTTTAAATTTAACCCTTTTCCAATTCTATCGAGTAGTATAAGCATCAGTGTCTTGGTATTTGCACACTAGGGCATTTGAATACATGAACAACATTGATACCTCATCAATGTATAGCACCGAAATGGTGAAAAGAATTTTACAACTAACATTTTTTAAATTTAACCTTATTCTAGTGTTATCGAATAGTGTAAGCATTAATGTGTCATATATAGGTGGTGCACCATTATTTTTCTTTGTATAAAAAATAACACTTTGACGATGCACCACTCTCTATTAAGCACTAGGTATTTAAGTGCACTCAATAGCACCGATTCTTATAATATAATAGGTGCAACACTATGTTTAAGTTAAAAAATCCACAACGGTGTGCTATATTGTGTATGCATTGGGGCGTTAGTGTATTGTTTTAGCACTGAGTCATTGTTAGAGTATAGCACCAGACTAGGAAAAAATAATTTTACGACTGACATTTCTTTAAATTTAACCCTTTTCTAGTGCTATGGATTAGTATACATACCATTGTGCTTTCTTGTAGTGCACCGAATATATATATATATATATATATAATATATATATATATAATATATATATATAATATATATATATATATATATATATATAGATATAATCTACCACGGTGCACCATATACTATTAGGCACTAGTATGTATATCTAGACTAACACACTGGTGCGTTGGTGGATTAGAGACACACTGTTAAAAAACATCCACTAAAATATCTGCATGTGAAAATATGCTAGTGACCTTTGCTAAAAACTTATTTTTGGGATTTTTTTTATAGCGTATTCCGTAAAAAGCTACCATAGAGGGCCTTTTCTTTGTAGTGGATAATCTCAGCGGGATCAATATCTTTCTCTTGACATATATAAAATGGAAGATGAGTTGCAAATCAGGAGAATAGTTAGTTCAAGGGGAGTAACCCTTTTCCATTAATGTCAAAGGGGGAGAAGTCACAAACAAACGAGAAATTGCAAACAATAGGAGTTAAGTTGCAGAAAACGGAGAAGTGAAAACAAGGGAATTTCCATAACATTATTGCAAATTTCTCTAAAGGATTCCAGAAGAAAAATGATCTAAGTTTAGGAGTAAGTGAAAGGATTAACACCCTTAACATATTTTCATATCAAGATTTTTTAGTGCTTTTACAGTGCCTTACTATTCTGATATCTTGATAAGTGCTTGTTCACAACGCCTCCTTGCAAGAGAACTTCACTATAGCTCTTGGAGGCTCATGTCCTTGACCTGAAAATTTTATAGAACATGTATTGATCAAATTTTGCATTGAAGTAGTATTTTGTTAAGAGCATGGTTATAATTGTCAATCATAGAGGTGGTCATTTACAACACCTAAGGATTAATAATTAAGGACCTCAACATATAACATACCAAGAGTTTTGTTAGATAATATCAAATTATTATTCGGTATCCCAATACCCTAGTGCTTTAGGATCCTTAATAGATAGATAATTTTCCATCATTTTATGGTAGATTTTTTCCATCGTTCAGAGTTGAGAAGTCACATTTTTGTACCATTCTGCAATGTTTTCATTTTTAAGGAATTATTTTTGATATCCCAATATGAAGTGAAATTGGGAGGTTTTGGTCACCAATGACCTAGGTCAATGTAAATTGATTACTATCACATGATATAATTTTCTAAGGATTTGATAAATTCCTAGAATAATCACAATGGTGTATGATATGGTGCTAAGGTGTATAAGTGCCAAGTTTTGAAAATTTTCAATTAAACAAAGGGCCAATATATTTTAACTATTATGAATGTGTTGTGTTGGAATTCTATTATTCCAATAAACACACAATATAATTATTTAGTGTAAGAATCTAGTTCATATAGCAAAGTGAGGAGTGAGGACATAGAGTTAGAGAATATAATAAAATTTAGATAAGCAAAGCAGGTTATTGTAGAACAGACTACAAAGTTGATTAGAAAAGGACTTGGTGTATTTAGTAGATAGTGCCGATAAAGTATAATTGGGAGGTTGTGGTCACTAATGCCCTAGGTCAAGGTAAAATTATTACTATCACTGGATATAATTTTCTAAGGATTTGATATATTCCTAGAATAATCAAAATGGTGTATGATATGGTGTTAAGCTGTATAAGTGCCAAGTTTTGAAATTTTACAATTAAAGAAAGGGCCAACATATTTGAACTATTATGAATGTGTTGTGTTGGATTTCTATTATTCCAATAAGCACACAATATAGTGATTTAGTGTAAGCATCTGGTTCAAATAAGAAAGCGAGGAGTGAGGACACAGAGTTAGAGAACATAATAGAATTTAGATAGCAAAGTAGATCATTGTAGAATGGAATGCAGAGGTGATTACAAAAGGATTTGGTGTATTTAGTAGGCTAGTGGCTATAAACAATTGTAGCGTAGACGATTGGTGTCTCCAATAAGTTATTGCCTATAATTTGTTATAATAGTAGGTTGTTTCCTATAAAGAACTATTTGTTATGTAAATATGGTAAACAGTAAAACTAAAACGAATTTGAAAAACAAAGAGACATTGGGAGATGAAACCCAATAGTCTCCCCCTCCTTATATATAGCCATATGGTATCTTAATGAAAAATCAATAATTGATTCATGGAGGTACTCCTATTCTGACACGGTGTCAAAGCCAACTCCTCAATTTTTTGCATCCCTTTATGCCCTTGTAACTCCCTTCTACGATATTTTTGTAGTCTATGATATCTCCTAATCATTGCCATCTTCTATCCCTATGTGCTTGGTGTGTTGAAGACTCCAATACATTGATGTGTTGAATTGTGTATATTTCCACGAAGGTTGTGAATTTTGCTTGTTTATGTTGAGAAGGGTTGCATTCGATTACAGTGATATGTGTAGTGCGATGAGTAAAAAAGTCATGTATGTGGTATTGAGCAGTGAATGTCAAGCTATGTGCACTAGATTGAAGCTTATGGTGTGGTGAGCGTGGATTTGAATATTGTGCAAAATAATTTTTTCCTTATCTTTACGTTGGTAATTCCTACAGTGAACGATATGCATTAGTCTCTATAGAGTTCAGTACTGTATTGATTAAGAAACCTCAAACTAGTGGTGCTATGAATTGTGGCTATATGGAATAACACATTGTGTGTTGGGTTTCCTTTTTCCTTTGCACATTGAATTGAAGCATTTAGTATCATCGATGGATATCTGTTGTGTGTTGGAGAGCTTGTAATGGTATGTATGTATTATATTGTATACACCCTGCGTTAACTTAGTTTTGAAGGTTGATATATGCACTATGGTAGACATGCACTCGTTGAAGTTGTTTAAAGGTCATATCATATATCATGGAACACAATGAGTTGGTATATATCTTTAAGGTCATGAATGATATGTGATGGTGTCTAAACTCATATACATAAACTCATATGTGATGGTGTGTAAACTCATATGCAATGGTGTATAAACTCATATATATGTTGTCTCATATATATATGGTTGGGCTCATGTGTGTGACTTATTTCATATGTTGATTCATGAATATATGATATATATATGCATTGGTACTTGAAATGTCACACAAATTTTCTTGACAGTAGTTGAGATGGATTAAATATACATGGATATTTATAGAACCTGAAGTTAAATCTTAGTGAAGTCAAGTTCGGATTTTATAGTGCATTCACTCATCTCCATTGTGGGATTACTTTTCTCTAGAAAAGAGAACTGTATTGAGTCGTCCCACAAGATAAAACACAACCTCATTTTTTATGATATTTGGAAAGGAATTTGTGAAGGAGAAGGGAAAAATGAACCTGAAAATACTACTTTAGATAAGGAGCTTTCCATATAGGAAAACAAGAACAACAAGACTAATGCCTTGATTGTAGCATCTGTAAAAAAAGAGGTGGGTCGACATATTTCGCCATTTACAGATGCCTTTGAGGTCTTAAAGAAATTGAAGGAATTATATGACTCACATTTTGAACTTGAAGTTATTCAATTTATGATCATGTTGTTCAATCTTGAGTTGAAAAATGATGGCCTTCTTGCCTTACATTAATCATAAGTAAGATCCATTATGCATGACATAAAATCCACTAGTGTTAAAATATATATTCCTCTCATAACCTATCTCAAGGCACTATTTCCCACCTGTTCACATTATCTTGAATCATTGCAAGCAAGTTTCAACCTTAAGTAGATTACCTTTGACTCCCTTGAGAAGAAGTATGTTGAGAGAGAGAAGGCTTTTGGGAAGAAGATAACTCCTTAGTCTACTAAAGAAGTTGTGTGCCTTGCACAATAAGAGAAGAATCATGTAAAATATTATTTTATACGAAGAGTTGGTAGAAGATAAGGAGGAAAGAAGAATTTTATAGGCATGGTGTAGACATTTCCAAGGAGAAAGGTCTAATAATCATTGCATACGATGAAGTAGAGATCGAGATGATGCTTCCACCTTGTTATCACTTAGATTTTCCTAGATGTTGTAAGAAAGGGAAAGGGGTCCGAGGTAACCACAAACAAATATTTTAGATACATAATCTAGCCAATCTATATCCAGAGAGGGCTCTCTCTTTAATTTTTAGCTTTGTTGTATAAGGTTTTAGGCTAGTTATTAGAGCTTGGGGGTTTGTTTGAATTTGTTGGTGAAGTTCAATAGTAAAGGGATAGAACTGAATAGTTTAGTCCATTTGGCTGATGGATTCAAGGAGAATGGCTCAACTAGATTTGTTTCTCAATAAAGGATGGTTTAATAGGGCAATATAGCTTAACAGGGAGCAAATAAAGACTTAAAAATATGGGATGGGCTTAAAGGGTTAAAGGGAAATTAAGAATCCTTCAACATACTTTAAGAGAGCAGAACATGACTAACCATCAATAAAGAGAAATTAAGAATTCTTTACTAAATGATCAATATGAATAAACTAGAAAACATGAGTAAGTAAGAATTCACTATTTATACTAGTTCAGAAGAAAACATTGAGAACAAAAATGATTGAAGACAGATTGCACTGAAGCACTTTCTGAATTATTTTTTCATATAATGTTAAAATATGAAATATAGTGAATATAATAAACTTGAAAACATTAACACATTTGATATAAGATACTTATTTGCTAGATCTCCAACACATGAATCCTGAGAAAAGTCCTTTACATCAATCCTTCATCCAGCCAGCCATGAAAAATTTGTCCAACACTTTTTTATTCCAAAATATCAGTTTTATAGCATTGTCAAAGAATCCACCCTCAATACTCTGAATGGGGATTTATTTATACAAAAAAAATTATAATGAAATATCTCATAACAAAGTGAGATATAAACTGAGATGACTAATCATATCTTTTAAGAAAATAGGGCTATAAGACCTAGAAGATGATAGATAAGGCAACTGAATGGTTTGTTGTCCCTATTCTTGAGAATGTGCTAGAGTTAGCCCCTATGATTTGGCCTCTTGTTGCCCTTGGTGTAATTATGTCTTGGCTGCTATGTTTTGATCTTCCTATTGATACACTTTACATGCATCTGATACTCTTTACCTATTGATCTCTTTTCATCCTCTTTACCCTCATTGACTGGAGTAAAAATCAGAATTTACATTTTACCACAGATAAATTACAAAATTTCAATCATTTCTTCCCACCATTTTGGTTGTGGTATTCTAGTTTTCTGAAGCTTTTTGAGGGTTTTCTCTGTTTCTATATACCTAAGGAATGTGGGCTAAATTGGGAACAAGTTTCTTATCTCATGCTCGACATAGAATAAGTTCTCTAGGCTGACATAGAGAGCATGGCCAGTAGGGAGTGCTTTTATTCTTGATGCACTTTTTGATGAACTTGCTTGATTTCCTGCATATTTATTCAATTTATCTACATAATCTATATGCTTCATTAATCTATCATTAATCACTAAAGGACTTGGTAGCCCTTTATTTTGCAAAATAGCAAACTTCTCCATGAAAGCATTAATCTCCACCTGCATGTCATGACATCTTCTTTCTAAATTTTGCATCAAAGTTTTCTTGGCTAATACCCTTTTGATTTCAAAACTATTTTCTGTTCGATCTGTGGCACCAAATTCTTCCCGCTGTTCCTTATTCCTGTTATCCAAAAAATGTATGAGCCTGTTGGCTTCCTCAGGAATTTGTCCTAATTGTGCTTTTGTCCTTTGAATTTCTTCCTGGACTATGTTCACTAGATCAATATATTCAAAAATTACTTGGATGGATGGCCAAACATTATTTATGGATTGAGTGATGTTGGCCCAAAGAATTTTCTTGATTTCTACCAGAGACTTGTCAAAAGTGAGATCTTTTACTAATGTTTTCACTTTATTCTCTAATGTTTTAATCTCTCTTGTTTTTTATACAACATTTATTTTTGAGAGATCATAGCTTCATTCCAGCTTAGCAAACTGTTCTTTTAACCTGTTTAGCTCTGAAACTTGTAGTCTCATGTCCTTCATTGACATTATTAATTCTTATGTGTTCAAATTGGCGTTGTTGCCCTGTGATGTCCCTGTTGTTGCTGCTATTCCTGTCCCTGTGACCACCTCTGCTGTGACTGGTGGAATATTTGGTGCTAATGTTGTCCCAAGTGTAGAAGGTACTGCTGTTGAGACTACTGGTATTACATCAGGAAGCTGGGAGGTCGACTCTCCCTACTTGTCCTTCAGTGTTTTTTCTAGCTCTTGTTTAGTCTCATTCAATCTCTCATTAAGCTTTAAAAGTAAATCCATCAACTCTTCTTCAAATTTTTTCTTTACAATCTCTACAGTTTGTGGATGCCTTGAACGAGGTAGCTTTAGCTGCTTTCTCAAGGTAGTAATATCTTCATCTTTCTTTTTGATTAATACCTCTATACCCTTCACATCTTTGGGATCATGTCCTAATCCAATAATAATTTCTTCTAAAGACTTTATTCTGGTGTCTTTAGCTTGGGAGGAGGTTTTCTCCAAGTGCAGCTGGGTCGTTGTGTTATCCAAAGAATTTTGTAACCTATGGGCCATCATTGCCTTACTAGTCAAGGTTGAATACACCATTTCTCCTGTTTTTTTGTGCAATTCAATTTGATCCATAGGATGAATATCCTTTGCCATGACCTCCAAATTTGTTCTGATATAATCTGCTGCTGACTGAGGTTGTTGCACCTTAGGGTTGAAGTAGCTCATTATCATTTTTCCCTCTTTAATTTCATAGGCTGACATTAATCTCTATTGATTTGTGGGGGGCATTTTCAAATATTCATTGCAAATTTGGAGTCTCAATGGATCATTCCTAGCTTTGATTTCTATAAATGATTTCTTGATATCTATGACATCTTTCATTGGTGGTCTGAAAGATGATACCTCTGCACTTTGTTGCCTTTCTAGCTCTTGCCTCTATGAGCTAGTGGATGTTCCTCCTACTAGAAAAGTGTGATTACTATCTACTCCTTCTCTCCTCTGACTATCTGTAGTCTCTTCCACAAATTCCTCCTCTGAAAGGGGATTTAACCTTTACCTTTTTGTTCCAGGCTACTCTAAGGGTCCACTGGCAGGGGTAGCTACTTCCCTATCTCTTTTTTGATTGCTTTCCTCATTTAGAGGAGTCTATAAGCTTGGAGGTCCTTCCACGTTGGTTTGAGTTGGATTTCCACAGTCCTAGGATGTCTGAGCCATTTAGTTAGTTATCTCTGGATTGGAAAAAGACCTTAAGATGATTCTGGTTAGTGGATAGGTCCTTTATTTGGAAGTCTTTATCTGCAAGAGGCAGATAGTCTAGGTCCTTATGAGGGGCATTGAGAGGTGCAACATTCAAAACAACAGGGGTTTCCATTTCTGGTTCTTGTGAATTCAAAAATGGAATTTGAGTTTTCTATGAGAAAATAGGCCAAACAACAGGTTTGGAAACCTATATAGTGAAAGAAAGTTTGGACTTGTACTGAATTTAGCTCTTTCTTGTGGAATCTTTAGTATAAAACCAAAGCTTGCAGGGTTTCGGTGGAAATTGGATAAATACATGTAATGGGGAAGTGAACAATGTGATGGCAGGTTGAATAATAGGTTACAAAGTGCGTCACCGCAAATTTTCTGACCAAGAGGCGGTTGGAAAGCTTTAGCAGTTTGACTAGGACGTTGCTTTGCATGGGAGCACGGGTTGCCATACAAAACATTGAAAATGACATTTCATTGGTTTTATTCACAAAATCTAGGTTGGCAAGGGTTTTAGTTATCCAACGAATGATGTAGGTATGACAGGGGAGTTTGTCTTATGTGAAGGGTGGTAAGCGGTATGGTGTCGCACCGCTTTTGGGACCAGGCGGTATTCAGCTGGGAGCTAGCGATCCCATTGATTGCATGATGCTTGGCGGAGGTAAGGGATGGAAATCGCTTGGTGATCACGCGTTAACGCACGGTCACCAGGGGAGCACGATATTAATAATGGTCGTCGAATGAGGGGAGTGTGATCAGATGGGCGATGGGCAAGTAATACAGTGGGGCTTTAACTATGGTGGGCCCAATTTAATTAACATTTAATTAATTATATCAGAGTGATTATGATAGGTCGGGGATGTTTTTAATTAACCATGAGGGTTAATTAATTCCTTGCTAATGCAGCAGGAGATCAGTTTCTTAATGAGTCATTGATTAACCCATTAATATTATTTTAACACTGTTTACGGTTATATTTAACCGGGGCGGGACATTTAATATTTTGTGGATTTCTATATATATTTAATAATACAAGATAGGGTGAAATTTTTTGGTAGTTATATAATATAAGTTAGAAATTAATATGAAACAATGTGATAACAAACACTAAGCAAAACATCAGAGTGTACATTTAACTTAGGCTTAAGTGAAAAATGGGGTTTTATGTAATATTGTGTGTTTTTCCTAAGTAAAATATGATTTTACTTAGAAAAATACTTGTGAAAGTGAATGAATAATAGTTTTAAGTACTTAGGCTTTTGAAATTATTAGGCTGAGGGTCCGGTCCCTCCAAAAGTCAGAGAAATTTTCTGAGCCCCTCCAGTTTAGCAAATGCCTTAGTCCTTAGGGGAAATTAGTGAATAATTAGGGAAAATGAGAAGGGGAGTTAATCACTGTGACTTTTAGTTACTTTTGATGTCTTCAACATAGTGTATGCCTTTTCCTTATGATGAAAACTGAATGATTAACACATTTAGAGACATTATTCATCACACATGATTCTGCAACATCATATACCTACCCTACCTACTTTACCCTAGCATTTTTCTTCTTTATTAGGGTGCACTTAAGCTGGCAAACCCTCTTCAACTTACTTTTCTTTTACATAATGATTTCTATCTAAATCTACACTTATTACCTTTAAGGGCTCAAATTAAACTGTTGAGCTCCTTTTATTTACTCTACCTATCTACTTATCTTCCAATATTACACTATTTGGTCAAATATTTATTCTCTATTCTACAACATGAAATTGAAAGATGAATAAGCCAAGTTTAAAAAGTTTCACTAATCATGAATTGTGGCATAAGTAACAAGCTGCACACAATTTGTTTATTACACAAAATGAAAAAGTAGTGGCATTTAGACTTGCACACTTTCCTGGTCTTTTTTGTTTCAGGTTCATTTTCTTTCAATTTTTCGACCATCTTTATTATTTTTACTCTTTGATTTTTCTTTTAGGGTATACCATTTTTACATTTTTTTATTTTTTTACTTTTTTTAAATATGGAAAATCGTTGCAACAATAAAAGGTATGAATGTATATCAGAGCTCATCAAGTCAATCATGACATATGAGACCTATTGTTATAGGGGCCTAACATTGGCTCCACTTGGGAATGGCTTTTCCTAGTGGAAAGTCAAGAACAGCAGATCAGATAGCCTCTGAGTGACTTTGACTATGCTCTGCAATTTTCTTCTTCCTATTGCTTTATTGTATGTATGACAATAATAGTTCTAAAGCGTAGGGCCTTCTCTTTGGGCTTCAACTCCAAAAGTCACTGTCCAATCAAAACTATGACATTACGAAGGATATAGTATGTACAGGTTAATCATCATGGTTATCTTAATAGGTAGGATCAAAGTAATGTTTTATCATTCGACCATTGACTGGTCCTTCCTCTAATGATGTACCATCCAAGTTCTTCAAATAATATGTATTGTTTTCTTGTAGAGCCTGGATAATGTATGGACCTTTCCATAGGAAGTCAAACTTCCCATGTTCCCCCTTGTCCTCTTTTCTGGAATCCCATCTCAGCAATTTGTCTCCCGGGTGGAAATCTTCTACTTTAGTTCTTCTATCAAATATCTTCTTGAGCTTTTCCTGCCATATTTGGGATCTCTGATACACTTCCTCTCTGGTCTGTTGCAAATTTATAGTCTGATTAATTCTCCTTTGGATATCATTGGGTTCCACTTGAGCTTCTTGAAGTAGTTTCGTAACAGGAACTCCCAACAATGCAGGGAATACTGCCTCCATGCCAGAGACTAATTCATAAGGACTAGTGCCAATGGATTTTTTAGTTGTCAATCTGTCTGCCTATAGTGTATTTATTAGTTTCTTATGCCAAGTATTTTTATTTTCTTCAAACTATTTCTTAATAATATTTATAAGGATTTTGTTGGAGGATTCAGCTAGTCCATTTCCTTGTGGATAATAAGTTGTGGAATGGCCTAAGGTAATATGGTATTTATTACAAAAACTACTCATCTTTCTTGATTTAAAAGTTTCAGCATTGTCTATTATGATTTTTGTGGGGCAGCCAAATCTGGATAATATGTTGGTTTCTAGGAATCCTATGATTACCGCATCTGTGGCTTGTCTGGAAGGTATGGCCTCTATCCATTTGGTAAAGTAATCAGTGGCAATAAGGATCCATTTATGTTTTCCAGAGGAGGGAGGGTGGATTTCTCTAATGAAGTCAAGACCCCATTGTTGAAATGGTTTTTCAGTAGAGATAGGTTTTAGGGGTAAAGGTAATAGTTTTCTCTTGCCCTCAAAAATTTGGCATTTATGGCAAGAGGTAACAAATCTTTTCACAACAGTGAGCAAGGTTGGCCAATAGAAACCAGCCCTTAAAATCTTATCTGCAGTCGATTTCCAGTAGAGGTGTCCACCACAATCTCCTGCATGAAAATCTTGAAGTGTCTTGTCAGCTTCATTCTTTGGTAAACAACTCAATAAGATTCCTTCATGATTTTTCCAAAAAAGAGCACTATCTACAATGCAAAACTTTAAAGATTTCATCTTTAAAAATCTACTTTTTGTTCTAGACAATCCTAGACGAGCCTACAGGTTTTGTAACACATAGATTATATCAGCATACCAAGGGGAATCTCAGAAGGCCTGGCTAATCTGTGGAGTCACCATCTCCTATTCGTTGTCCAATTCATTTATGTCCAAGGCTTGGCAGTTTGTTTCTGTCATGAGTTTATCCAATCCCTATCCTTTTATCAATTTAGTAGGTTTTATTTCAATATCATATTCTAAAATGATAGCAATCCATTTACCTCTTTTTCCCTCAATTCCATCCTAAGTTAGGATTTCCTTGACAACATCATTTGGTACATAAGCTACCACATGAGAATACAATATATAAACTCTAAAGTCCTTAGTTGCTTTAACAAGTGCAAATTCTCGTTTTTCCATTATTTTATACTTCAGTGATGCATCTCTAAGTGCTTTACTAAAAAAGGCTATGGTTTTCTCACATCCTTGGTCATCCTTTGTAGTAAAACAGTTGTTATAGTGTGCTCTGAGGCAAAAGAAAAAAATCTCTGTCAAATTGGGGACTTGTATGGACTGGTGTTCTAGTCAAAGCTATTTTAATTTCTTCAAATGCGTATTTGACTTCTACTTTCCATTTTATACTTGAATCCTTTCTTAACATGTTATTGAGTAGCCTAATTAATTCTACTAAATAAGATATGAATCTTCTTAAAAAGTTTATCTTTCCTAAGAAAGCTTGAAGTTCTTTGATACTTCTAGGATGAGGTATCTACAAAATTGCTTCTATTCTGGCAGGATCAATCCAAATCCATCCTTTGAGATAATGTGTCCTAAGAGCTTACCTTCTTCAAGACCAAACAAGGACTTTTTAGGATTTAAAGAGATACCATACTTCCTGCATTTGAGAAATACTTGTCTGAGATGATCTAAATGTTGCTTATCTGACTTAGAAAAAGTTAAGTCATCCAGATATATGACACGAAAATCATGAATTTCTTTACCAAATGCAATGTCCATTTCTCTTTGAAAAGTAGCTCCTGCGTTTTTAAGTCCAAAAGGCATTTCAATATACATAAATTTACCCGATGGTGTGGTAAAGGAAGTTTTTTCCTGGTCGTTAGGGTGAACTAGAATCTGGTTATACCCTGAAAATCAATCCAAAAGTGAAATCCTAGAGGCTTCCACTACCCTTTGCAAAATGTGATCCATCTTAGGTAAAGGGTAATTATCCTTTAAAGAAACTTTGTTTACATTTCTTAGGTCTACACATAGTCTAATTTCACCAGTTTTATTCCTAGTAGGTAATAAATTAGATACCCACTCTGAAAATCTTATAGGTGCAATTATCCCTGCCTCATACATACGTTTAATCTCTTTCTCAATTAGTGGTAGTAAGACAAGTTTGATTCTTCTGAGTTTCTGTTTGAATGGTTTCTGGTCTTCCTTCAAAGGTATGGTATGTTGAATTATTGAGGTATCATATTTCAAATCTTCATAACTCCAAACAAAGACATCCTAGAATTCTCTCATGAGTTCAATATATTTTAACTTTTGGTCAAGAGGTAAGGACTTTGATAGTTTTACCATTTTAGGATTTTCTTCTGTTCCTAGGTTATACTCTTCAATGTTTGGTTTTAGTGGTTCCATCTTTGGTTTCTTAGGAATGTCATTGGATTCAAAGAGGTCCTTTAGAGGAGTTAATCCCTTAGGCAAGTGATTATCTTTTAGATTTATGACCTCTGTTTTCTCTCCATTTATCTCATCAAGGTCCATCTGTTTTAAGTCTTGAATTTCCTATTTGGTGAAAGTCGCGGGATGAAGCATTTGAATGGAAATGTCTTCTATAATGTTTGCATCTACTTCATCTATCTGTTTAATAGCATCAATATCTATGTGACTATGAGAAAATTCACTATCTAAAGTTAGAAAATTATTTATTTGCTCATCATTTTCGAAAACTTGCCAGTTCTTTACATTGTCAAGGATGGTAGGCCTATGCTATATTTCAGTAGTGAACTGGTGGTTGGGCTCGAATGGTAATTTACAAGTACTAGAAAACATGGCCAGACTATGAGCATGTAAGTTGTGCTTCCTAAACACTACAACAAGCTGAGTTTCCATAAAAGTATTAAGAATCTCTATCACTTTTCCCCTATAGTATCCTAATCTGGTATCTCTAGTAAGGTAGCTTCCGTTAATCTGATTGATAATTAATTATGAATCACCTATAACAGAAACTCTAATTGCTTCTAGCCTTTTTACAACCTTAAGTCCTAGCAAAAGAGCTTCATACTCTGCCATATTGTTGGTGCATTTAATGTTCAGCATGTAGGCATGGCCTTCAGCATGGTCATTTTCTAAGCTATGCACCCAAATTCCTACCCCTGCCCCTAATTTATTTACTAAACCATCAAACTCTAAGTGCTAGAGAATTTCATGGACATAATCAGTGGCAGGGGTAATAGGAATTTGTTTAGCTGGGGGTTTCAGTTTTTTTGTCTCATCAAGTTTATCTATGTCATCTGATTGGTCATTTGTATCTGATATTTCCTGAATTAGAACATTTGTATCTCGTATTTCAATTTCTTTTGGTTCTGCTATTAACACTTGTTCATTGTTGGCAGGATTGATTTCGGCATTATATAGAATAAATGAATCCATATCTGAGTGTACAGAGTAGATAGGGAAATTTTGTTGTTTCTCCTGGCTACTTACTACATATTTCATTAATGTCTCTCGATATAGCTTCTTAGGTTGGTCGAAAACAAAGATAGTAGCATAAGACATGTCCAACTATAGTGATCCTTGGAGTTTGGCACCCCAGGACCTGGATAACAACATCCCATATTTTGGAGGACTATCTGCTACTACTATATCCATCAAGATTGTTTTAGCAGGGTACTGAACTAAACAAACACACAGGCCTTTTATTAACCCTAAACGTCTCACTTGGCTTGAATCAAAAGAAAAGAGATCTTTATAAGGTATAGTGATGTCAAGATCTAATTTATCCATTACAGATTTGGGCATTAAGTTGTGAGATGCCCCTGAATCAAACATAGCATTATGGAGGATTTTTTCATAAATATTTAGACTCACATAGAAGGGAGGCACACTTCCTTCTAGGTGTTTCCCATTCACTTCAGGGCCGAATATTAGTTTTGGTTAGTCTTCAAAAACATTTACAGAATCTTCGGTTCTAGTGATTTTAAGTGATCTGTTGATTTGTTCTCGGTAGGCATCATGTTTAGCTAATTTGGATAGTGGAACAGATACCTTTAATTTGCCTACTTCGAATTCTAGATTGAAAGGTTTTTCAGTTTGAGCTTTAACATTTCGAACAGTTGGATTCTCTCTATTTTCTAGATTTTCAGTGTTTTTGTCTTTTTCATGAGTAGGGTTAGTATCTACATTCTCTCCTAGATTAACTTCTGGAGGTTCTTCCATAATTTCCTTAGAGGTAAGGGGAATGGAAGAGTCTCTATTATTCTGTTGATTGTTAGATATATCTTCTATTATTGGGTTAGAGGGGCTATTGTTAGGTCTAGACAAAATTTGTACATGTGGAGGTACTGCTTTTCCCTTGGCTGGTAGTTTTGGACCTTTCTATTTGTTGTTATCAGGGACATCAATTCTTGTACTTCTCAAATTATACTGTTTGTGCACTTCATATATAGTTGTGTCATGTCCTTCCCTGAAGTCAAATGATTCTCCTGACTAGGTTTGAAATTGTTTAATAACATGAGCCTCTTGATATTCTTGAGTTAAAAACACTTCTCCTTCATTATTAAGCCGCATCATATTTATCTGAGTATCCTCAGGGGGATCCTGGGAGCTCGAAGCTTCTATGTAATTCTCTTGGAAAGGGGGTCTAATTTTTTGATCAGGGCTAGTTTTCCCAGTGTTTGGATTTTTGTTTTTCTGGAAATTGGGATTCCTCCCTGTATTGGCCTGCTGACCCTCCCAAGGTGATTTATTTATATTGTTTCTACTATGTCCCCTAATCTTTCCATTCCTTCGATTATTGCATCCAGCTTCTGTTCTATAGGTGAAGATTCTTTTTTGAGTGGTATCCTTCTTTCACTTCTAGCGTCTGCACGTTTTGATATCAAATTAGCCTCAACATTGACAGCTATACTTTGCATTTCTTCTAACGTTCTGGGGGCTCTTTCCCTTAGCTAAAAAGCCATATCTGAATCAAATCCATCTGGGAAATTGATCAGGGCTAAATCAGGTTGGGGTCTGAGGTTTTGAGGAATTGCATTGTAAACACCATTAAACCTAGTGCAGTAATCTTGTACAGTTTCTTGAGTTCCTCTCTTAAGATTTTCATACTCATATAAGATCTACAGAGGATCTTTCTTCTTCTCCCAACGATCTAAGAATTATGTATAAAGGGCTTCCAGGTCATTTATATTGTTTGATCTTACAGCCCTAAACCAAGTTCTGACTTCACTTGTTGTACTTTGGACAAATATCCTCTTTCTAATATCATCAGCATCAGTCTCATATATTTCAAAATAGCAAGTCATTTTCTTGGTATGTTGTTGAGCTGTATAGGTTCTAGTGCCATCAAATTGGGTGATTTTACTTTGATAGTCTTGGGACATAGCACCCAAGTTGGCAAGTAAGTTCAGGGGGGTATACCTATTTGCCATAGCTGGAGGTAGTGATGAAACAACAGATGAGGTAGGGGTAACAATAGGAATGTGAGTTGTGGATGGAGGGGTAGAAGGAGGGGTTTGTGGTGGAGTAGTTTGGGGTTGAGATGTATGAGGGATGGATGAGGAACTTGCAGAAGAAGCAAAGATTGTAGAGGGGTCAGGTGTTTCTTCAGAAGTGAGTTTAGATTGTAATTAATTTTGTAAATGTTTGTCAATTGCAACACTAACAGCTTCAAATTTTAAGTCTTCAATAAACATAGGGTCGTGAACCAAGTGATCTAATTCAGATTCAAAAATTTTTACAAACAAAGAGGTTTCAAAATGCTCATCAAAGGGCTCGTCCTCAAGATAAACCCATTTTACAGGGCAAGATGTTGATCTGTAAATAGGCCGAGAACTAGCAGTACTTTATTGACTTTCCTGTGTCCTAAGAATTCTGGGAATCAAATTAGTTATCAAACATAGGTGGTGGATTTGTGTCAGGGTTTGACCTAGTATAATGAGTCCTTTCTGAAGCCAGATTTCTTGGTTATGTTTTTCTGAATTAATATCAGCAACTTCTATGTTTCTTTAGGATTTTTGGCGTTTAAATTAAAACAATCCTAAATATTTGTTTGATTGAGGAACTGGTTTATGTTCAGTTCATAAACTATACCATAGATAGACTGAAGCAACATTAATTTACTTATGATCTTGCAAAGCAAGAGCAGTTTGAAGGCTACCTGGCTAACTCCAGGCTTCATCTGTAGTTTAGAAAGTAAACACTAATGATAACAAATTTATGTTTCCCAGTGGAGTCACCACTATGTTATCACTCAGATTTTCCAAGAAGTTGTAAGAAGGGGAAAGGGGTCTGAGGTAACTACAAACCAATCTTTTATATATAGAATCTAGCCAATATGTATCCAAAGAGGGCTCCCTCTTTAAATTTTAGCTTTGTTTTATAATGTTTTAGGCTAGTTATTAGAGCTTAGGGTTTTGTTTGAATTTGTTGGTGAATTTCAATAGCAAAGGGGTAGAACTGAATAGTTTAGTCCATTGGGCTAATGGAGTCAAGGAAAATGGCTCAACTAGACTTGTTTCTCAATAAAGGATGGTTTCACAGGGCAAGATAGTTGAACAGGGAGTGTTGGTACCATTTCATTACCATCCTTTTCTTCTAGAAATTCGATCATTTTTCTATCATTTACTCCCATAAACCCCTCATAGTACATTGAAATTGATTAATCAAATCATTATAGTTGTTATTTTACATTAAATTTAATTTGTGAATTTTTATGTTAAAAATTAGAAATTTTCAACAAAATTACAGGATGTCATGACTTCTTGTAATTTGTTTATATTGTGACACGTGGCATGGTAGGAAAATCAAAATAGAGGATAGGAATGTGATCTAGGATGTACATACATGGTAAAATATCTATTCAACGGTGAATCTAAAGCTCCTGGATACATGGTCAATGTTGGTCAAACCCAACCCTTTTGGTCACAAAAGCAGTAAAAAGCTAGAGTTACCTAAACTGATTTCGTTTTGTTTTGGAAATCAGTTAAGATTACAAAAAAACAAAAATCACCTTTTTGATTGTAAAAGAAAAAACATCTGCATGATAATTTATGTACATTTGATTATAGACTGGAAAGAAAGTTAGTGAACGGGGGGATAGTAGAGAATCAGATTAAAAAGACTGCGTATTGTATTTTTCCAAAACGTTGTTCTTGTGTATTGTTTCCAGAACGTTGTTCTTGCATGTAATTTGATTTCCAGAACTTAATTACAGGCATCGTTTCACCATTACAGTTCTTATGCATTAACGTTTTCATCACCTGAAGTTTCCTAAGTGTGCCATTGAAGTGTGCACGGGCCCTACGTGGAGATTGGTATACTTTTGTTTTAATTTCCATAGCGTTTTCAAATTTGAATAGTGTTGAATAGCATTTGATGTTATTTTCTTGCCTATGAGTTTATTGATTCCATTAGAAGTTCTTGCAAGTATTATTGTATGATTCATGGTGATAGCTTGAAAATTCGATTGCTAGATTATTGAACAAGATCCTGTAAAAGATTTAATCGGCCATTGAATTTCAAAGTATCTCTGTGGACTCTATTTCATGCATTTGAGTTTTAGTGTGCTTAAAAGAGTTTTTGGTTTTCATGAATGCTTAGTGTGTTAGCTGGAAAGATCTTTTGTGAATGATATCCTTGTAAGAGGGTTGAAAACTCAGACTAGTAACACGTTGTTTCTTTAGAACAGTTAATTAAATTATATGATCTAAGTATTAAAGTGCGAAAGGAAACATATTCCAATCTGCTATAAAGGAGTGTTGTACCCTGTCATAGTAGACACTTAGTTAGGTAGAGTAGATCCTTTTAGGTCTATAGACTTTAGAAACGTGCCTCTAAGTTTGCCTACCTTGGTTGACATTAAATTTACTCTAATCTAGCACCCTAGATTGGCCACTATAGCGAGCAAATAGAGACTTAAAAAGATGGGATAGGCTTAAAGGGTTAAAGGACAACTAAGAATCCTTCAACATACTTTAAGAGAGTAGAACATGACTAACTATCAATAAAGAGAAATTAAGAATTCTTTACTAAATGATTAAGATGAATAAACTAGAAAACGGGAGCAATTAAGAATACAATGTTTATAATAGTTCAAAAGAAAACATTAGGAACAAAAATGATTGAAGACAGATTGCACTGAAGCACTTTCGGAATTATTCTTTTTCGTTTAATGTTAAGATATGAAACATAGTGAATATAATAAACTTGAAAACATTAACACATGATACAAAAGATACTTATTTGCTTGATCTCCAACACATGAATCCTAAGAAATGTCCTTTACATCAATCCTTCATCTAGCCAGCCATGAAAATTTTTTCCAACAACACTTTTTTGTTCCAAAATATCAGTTTTACAGCAATGTCAAAGAATCCACCCTCAATACTCCGAATGGGGGTGTATTTATACAAAAAAAAATTACAATGAAATATATCATAACAAAGTGATATATAAACTGAGATGACTAATCATATCTTTCAAGAAAATAGGGCCAAAATACTTCGTAGATGACAGATAAGGCAACCGAATGGGTTGTTGCCCCTATTCTTGAGAATGTGCTAGAGTTAGGCCCTATGATTTGGCCTCTTGATGTCCTTGGTGTAAGTGTGTTTTGGCTGCTCTGTTTTGATCTTCCTATTGATACACTTTACCTGCATATGATACTCTTTATCTGTTGATCTCTTTTCATCCTCTTTACCCTTATTGACTGGAGTAAAAACCAGAATTTACCTTTTACCACAAATAAATTACAAAATTTCAAACATTTCTTCCCACCATTTTGGCTGTGGTATTCTAGTTTTCTAAAGCTTTCTAAGGGTTTCATATGTTTCTATATACCTAAAGAATGTGAGCTAAATTGGGAACAAGTGTTTCAACTCATGCTCAACATAGAATAAGTTCTCTAGGTTGTCATAGAGAACTCAGCCGGAAGGGAGTGTTTTTATTCCTGATGCACTTGTTGATGAACTTGCTTGATTGCCTGCATTTTTATTCAATTTATCTGCATAATCTCTATGCTTCATTAATTTGTCATTAACCACTAAAGGATTTGATAGCCCTTTATTCTGCAAAATAGCAAACTTCTCCATGAAAGCATTAATCTCCACCTGCATGTCATGACATCTTCTTTCTAAATTCTGCATCAAAGTTTTCTTGGTTGATACCCTTTTGATTTCCAAAATGGTTTATGTTCTATCTGTGATGCCAAATTCTTCCAGCTGTTCCTTATTTCTGGTATTCAAAAAATGTATGAACCTGTTGGCTTCCTCAGGAATTTGTCCTAATTGTGCTTTTGTCCTTTGAATTTATTCTTGGGCTATTTTCACTAGATCAATCTGCTCAAAAATTACTTGGATGGATGGCCAAACATCATTTATGGATTGAGTGATGTTGGCCCAAAGAATTTTCTTGATTTCTGCTAGAGACTTGTCAAAAGTGAGATCTTTTTCTAATGTTTTCACTTTATTCTCCAATTTTTTAATCTCTCTTTTTTTTTCTACAACATTTATCTTTGAGAGATCATAGCTTCGTTCCAGCTTAGCAAACTGTTCTTTTAACCTGTTTAGCTCTGAAACTTGTAGTCTCATGTCCTCCATTGATTTTATTAATTCTTCTATGTTCAAATTGGCACTGATGCCTTGTGTTTTCCCTACTGTTGTTGTTGTTCCTATCCCTGTGACCACCTCTACTGTGACTGGTGGAATATTTGGTGCTAATGTTGTCCCAAGTGTATAAGGTACTACTATTGAGGCTACTGGTATTACATTATGAGGTTGGGAGGTCGACTCTCCCTGCTTGTCTTTCAGTGCATTTTCTAGTTCCTGTTCAGTCTAATTCAATCTCTCATTCAGATTTAAAAGTAAATCCATCAACTCTTCTTCAAATTTTTGCTTTACAATCTCTATAGTCTGTGGATGCCTTAAAGGAGGCAGTTTGAGCTACTTCCTCAAGGCAGCAATATCTTCATCTTTATTTTTTATTAATGCCTCTACACCCTTCACATCTCTGGGATCATGTCCCAATCCAATAATAATTTCTTCTAAAGACATTATTCTGTTGTCTTTAGCCTGGGAGGACGCTTTCTCCAAGTGTAGTTGGACCATTGTGTTATCCAAAGAATTTTGTAACTTATGGGCCATCATTACCTTACTAGTCAAGGTTGAATAGATCATTTCTCTAGTTTTTTTGTGCAATTCAATCTAATCCATAGGATGAATATCCTTTTCCATGACCTTCAAATTTGTTTTAATATAATCTGTTGTTGACTGAAGTTGCTGCACTTTAAGCTTGAAGTAGCTCATTATCATTTTTCCCTCTTTAATGTCATAGGCTGAAATTAATCTTTGTTGATTTGTGGGGGCCATTTTCAAATATTGATTGTAAATTTGGAGTCTCAATTGATCATTCCTCGCTTTGATTTCTGTAAATGATTTCTTGATATCTATGGCATATTTCATTGGTGGTCTAAAAGATGATATCTTTACACTTTGCTTCCTTTCTAGCTTTTGTCTCTGTGAGCTTGTGGATGTTCCTCCCACTGGAGAAATGTGTTGACTATCTACTCCTTCTCTCCTCTGACTATTTGTAGTCTCTTCCACAAATTCCTCCTCTGAAAGGGGATTTAACTTTTGCCTTTTTGTTCTAGGCTGCTCTAAGGGTCCACTGGCAGGGGTAGCTACTTCCCTATCTCTCCTTTTATTCCTTTCCTCATTTAGAGGAGTCTGCAAACTTGGAGGTCCTTCCACATTGGTTTGAGTTGGAGGAGTTGGCATTTGGACCGTTTCTTTGGAAGTCGCAGTTTGCTTAGACATTGTAGACTGTTGTGTGACCTAAACATTGGCTTCTAGTTCTTTACCTTTTGATGACCCTATGACTGATGTGTTGATTTCCTATGAAGTTTGTTGAGAGGTTCCAGCCATAGACGCACCAATTCCTGATCTTTGTACTTGCCCAAAAAATCTAGGTCAAATGTTTTCTCAAAATCTTTCATAACATTTTCAATATTGGCCTGCTGACTCTCATTTTCTACTAGGGTCCCTTCTATCCATTCATTCATGTTTGCAAGTTGTTCAATCTCTGGGATCCTATGGTGAATGTATGGAGACAACCTATTCTTCATTCTTATATCACATATAAAGTTGTTCAGGTCATATGGTACCCACCCAAAAAAAATTTGTAACTTAATATGATCTTCTAAAATTATTTCAACTTCTTTCCATGCTTCCCTAGTGTTGTAGACAAAAGGGCCTAGTTGATTCTTAATTCTAAGCTAAGCTTTCTTCTTGGCATTAAAAAAATAGACTAATTTTGCATTTTTCATTTTCCAGAAATATTCCAATGCAAATAATCTCATTGGAACATACTTTGGTAGCTTAAAGGGGTAGAACTCACACCCATAGATCTTGATTTCTGTATGGTTCTTATATAGGTACCAGTCACCTATCCTGTACTGCTTCGAGAGCTGGAGGATTTTATTTATATCACCATTGATCCTCTGTGGGGAAACTCCTGTCAACAAAGTGGTTGCTAGATGGACAAATAGGTCTATGAACTCATTGTAGGTGTAAGGGGTCTCAAGGGACTTATGGAAAATGAGACTCCAAAATATGATAGACCTGCGATTTCCTTTGGTGTCAAGCTTCCTAACAGGGAAAGGGAAGTTCTCTGACTAATAATAAAACATAAGATGATAGATGAAAGTGGTATACTTGAAGACTCATTCATCATCTAGTCTTAGGAATTGATCATGAATCTTATTGGCAATGTAGGAAGCATAGTCATACTTAACAACAGGTGGCTATCTAGGAGTAAAAATAGACAACAACACTAGGGTTACCTCATCAATGTATTCACTAGTGTTAAATCCCATCACTGAAGATATCATATCCACTATAAGTCTGCCCATTTCTGTGAAAAAAGTATGTACATAAGGAGGGGGGCTATTGGGCTGGTGTTTTTCTAACATGAAGGTCTGGCAGATGCGAATGAGTTCTGATTGGGGTATTTCAGTGGATTTCTCAAGCAAATATCCCATAGAAAGGGGAGTTAGGGCTTGACCAGGGGAAAATAGTAACATTTCATTTATGGATGTAGCTGTTATGGGGAAAAGAACTGTTTGTCTTGGGGACATAACACCTCTTAGGTTTGGATCATAATTTTCCTAGCATTGATGAATTATATTAGGGAACACATGAACTGAAGGAAGAAAATAACTGGGAAGGTTGGATTCCCACAGTCCCAAGATGTCTGAGCCATTTGTATAGCTATATTTGGATTGGAAAAACAACTTAAGATGATTCTGGTTAGTGGATAGGTCATTTATTTGGAAGTCTTTATAGGCCAAACAGTAGGTTTGGAAACCTATATAGTGAAAGAAAGTTTGGACTTGTACTAAATTTAGCTCCTTCTTGTGGAATTTCCAGTATAACTTGCAGGGTTTCGGTGGAAGTTGGTTAAATACCTGTAATGGGGAAGTGAACAGTGCAATGGCAGGTTGAATAACAAGTTTCGAAGTGCGTCGCTGCAACTTTTCGCACCAGGTGGCGGCTGGAAAGCTTTGACTGGGACGTTGCTTTTCATGGGAGCACAAGTTGCCATATAAAACATTGAAAATGACATTTCATTGGTTTTATTCACAAAATCTTGGTTGGCGGGGGTTTTAGTTATCAGGTGAATGAAGTAGGTACAAAAGGACCGTTTATCGTATGTGAAGGGCGATAAGCGGTATGGTGTCGCACCGCTTTTGGAATCGGGCGGTGTTTGGCCGGGAGCCAGCAATCCCATTGATTGCATGATGTGTGGCGAAGGTATGGGATGGAAACCGCCCAGTGATTGCACATTAACGCGCGGTCACCAGAGGGGGCACAATATCAATAATGGTCGTGAGATGAGGGGAGCGTGATCGAAAGGGCAATGGGCGAGTAATACGGCGGGGATTTAACTATGGTGGGCCCAATTTAATTAACAATTAATTAATTATATCGGGGTAATTATGATAGGTCGGAGGAGTTCTTAATTAACCATGAGGGTTAATTAATTCCTTGCTAATATGGCGGGAGATCAGTTTCTTAATGAGTCAATGATTAACCCATTAATCCAATCTTAACATTGTTTATGGTTATATTTAACCGGAGCGGGATATTTAATATTTTGGGGATTTTTATATATATTTAATAATACGGGATAGGGTGAAATTTTTCAGGAGTTATATAATATAAGTTAGAAATTAATATGAAACAATGTGATAGCAAGTGCTAAGCAAAACATCAGAGTGTAGATTTAACTTAGGCTTAAGTGAAAAAACGGGTTTTATGTAATATTGTGTATTTTTCCAAGTAAAATAGGATTTTACCTAGGAAAAGACTTATGAAAGTGAATGAATAATGGTTTTAAGTACTTTGGCTTTTGAAATTATTGGGCCGAGGGTCTGGTCTCTCCAAGTCAGAGAAATGCTCTAAGCCCCTCCAATTTAGCAAATACCTTAGTCCTTAGGGGAAATTAGTGAATAATTAGGGAAAATGAGAAGAGGAGTTGATCATTGTGACATTCCTTTGCTTGTGATGTCTTCAATGTAGTGTATGCCTTTGCCTTGTGATGAAAAATGAAATATTAACACATTTAGAGACATTATTCATCACACATGATTTTGCAACATCATTTACCTACCCTACCTACTTTACCCTAACATTTTTTCTTCTTTATTAGGGTGCACTTAAGTTGGAAAACCCTCTTCAACTTCCTTTTCTTTTACATAATGATTTATATCTAAGTCTACACTTATTACATCCAAGGGATCAAATTAAACTGTTGAGCTTCTTTTATTTACTCTACCTATCTACTTACCTACCAAGATTACACTGTTTGGTTGGATATTTATTCTTTATTCTTCAACATGAAATCGAAAGATGAATAAGCCAAGTTTAAACAGTTTGACTATTCATGAATTGTGGCATAAGTAACAAGCTGCACACAATTTGTTTATTACACAAAATGAAAAAGTAGTGGCATTTAGATTTGCACACTTTCCTGGTATTTTTTGTTTCGGGTTCATTTTCTTTCAATTCTTTGACCATCTTTACTCTTTTTACCCTTCGATTTTTCTTTTAGAGTATACCCTCTTTCCCTTTTTTTATTTTTTTTAGTTTTTTAAAAATATGGAAAACCTTTGCAACAATAAAAGGTATGAACCTATTTTAGAGCTCATCAAGTCAATCGTGACATATGGCACCTATTGGTATAGGGGCCTAACACACTTGTAAGTTTCCTTGGGAAAAAATAGAGTAGGAAAGAAATTAAGGAAAATGTAAAACACCTGAGAAAGAGAAATGAAAAGCACCTAAGTCCACTAATTATGTTGTGGCACACTCGAACATTGGAGTAACTAATGACTTATTTAATGCTTCACTTGCTTCATGGAAATATTCTTGGTTGCTTGATTCAGGAGCAACTTGTGACATGAATTTACAAAGATATTTCTTTGAAGAATTTAATGAAAATGTTGACGGACCAATATACTTTGCAGACAAGTCAAGAAACAAGCCATCATGGTTAGCACCATGAAGCTCAAATTTCATGGTCTTCCAAACTTTCTTCTACATGATGTTCTAAACCTCCCAGAGCTAAGGCGAAACATGTTGTCTTTGGTCGACATCCACCAGCAAGGACATTCCATTCACATATTTAATGGTAAGGTTGAGGTCAAAAAAGCATTATATCACTCACTTGTCATGACTGGGATAAAAAAAGAAATACTTTTGAAGCTGCAAGGAACCTCTACAAGTGCACAAAACATTTCATAGATTTATCATTATGATGAAGGTACATTTCCATCAAGTCTATTATGGCATGCTGGATTTGGACACTTGAAATATGATAGCCTCTATTTGTGTTGAAAATAATACTGAGAGGGGGGGTGAATCAGTATTATCTAGTCCTTTTAACAATTCTTCCTTATTTATACTTTGAATTATTTTTGCATATCAGTACCATAAACAATGAGCATGAACAAGAAAAACAGACAGTCACATCAAAGAATACCAGATATAAGGTGGAAACCCAATGTGGGTGAAAACCACCTGCTGCAATATGTCTCTATCTTCTTTCAATAGAAACTCCTTTTACAATGGTCTTGTACTGGTGCAGTCCTTACCAGTACGCAGGCTGCAACCTGCAGAAGCTACAACTCTCTCTCGTTTTCCAGTCTCTCCTAGAAGGGAGCTACAACCCCCTACTTCTTTTCTTTCAAGGACCACTTTTCATAAATTTTCAAACTAGATCCATAAATATCAAATGATCATCAAGTACCAGTAAGTCACCCAGATAACCAAATCCATAATAACAGAAAACTAAACCCAGAACACCTTCTGTGGCGTCTCCTGTGGTGCCTCCTGCGACGCCTCCTTTGGCGTCTCCTGCGGCGCCTCCTGTGGTGTCTCCCGCGGCGTCTCCTGCGGCGCCTTCTGTGGCGTCTCCTGTGGCACCTTCTGCGGCGTCTCCAATGGCGCCTTCTGTGGTGTCTCCTGCGGCACCTCTTGTGGCGTCTCCTGCGGCACCTCCTGTGGCGTCTCCTGTGGCACCTCCTGCGGCGTCTCCTGTCGCGCCTTCTGTGGCATCTCCTGTGGCGCCTCCTATGGCATCTCCTGTGGCACCTCCTGCGGCATCTCTTGTAGTGCCTTTTGTGGCATCTCCTGCGGCGCCTCCTGTGGCGTCTCCTGCGGCACCTCCTATGGCGTCTCCTGTGGCGCCTCCTGCGACGTCTCCTGTGGCGCCTTCTGTGGCGTCTCCTACGGCGCCTTCTGTGGCATCTCCTGTGGTGCCTTCTGTGGCACCTCCTGTGGCGTCTACTGCGGCGCCTCTTGTGGCGTCTCCTGCGGCGCCTCCGCACTTCCGCAGCTGCAGCGCTCGAGAGATCACCCTTCACAGATTCGCTTTCCACTTCACTTTCATATAGATCGAGCTTTTGAAACAATAACCCAATATTTCAGATCTTAAGATATTCAACCCAAAAGCATACACAAACCAAATGATCTCCTTTGCTTTATATAGGCAAGCTCTTCCTCAAATCATGGACCAATACCACGGGCCAAAACCATAACAAACCAATACCATCAACTCAATACTAGGGATCAACACGTTTGTCGAGATGCCATGGTCCAAAAACCATAGGTTCAAATTCCAAGGACCAACTACCATGGACCAAAGGAAAGTTTTCCCACATGAAATAAACTTTTATAAACTTTTTTCTGCATAAAATTCCGTGAACTTTTCTCCTCCGTACTTCTTAATTCTCATCATATTGAGAGCCATGCCATGGGTGTTGCCATCAAGTACAACATTTGTAACATATAACCATACCAAAAACATAATGCCAACAATCTCCCCCTTTGGACTTGATGGCAACCTCAAAAATTTCAGCGACATTCTCCCCCTTTGACATCAAGGGCAAAGGGTTATGCTCCCCCTGAATATGAACCAGATCTGCAAAGAAGAACTGTAAACCACCAAACACCATAAATGACCACGAAAGAGATAGAGACATATTGCAGCCACCTTCATACCAGCATCCATGATCTTCTTTCTGTACGTCCTCCATAATGCCAACAATGCATTATGTGCTCCCCCTGAACCTATGCCATTCAATCTTCAACCAACCCGCAAACCAGCAAATGTACGCATATACCCAAAATGAACTGTGCGTACAACCATCAAAAAAAAGATTCAACAGGATGATGCATCAACAACCCCCAGCTTTTGCCTGAGGTATTCAAAGGCCTCCCTGGGCAATGGTTTGGTGAGAATATCAGCAACTTGTTCCTTAGAAGGAACATACTCCAACTTGACCTTTTGTTCAAGAACTTGTTCCCGAAGAAAATGATATTTGATTGGTATATGCTTTGTCTTCGAATGCATGACTGGATTCTTTGAAATGCTGATTGCACTTGTGTTATCACATAAGATGGAGATAGGCGGAGTACAAGTGATTTGAAAATCCTGCAAGGTCTGCATCATCCAAAGGAGTTGAGTGCAGCAAGATGCAGCAGCAACATATTCCGCTTCCGCTGTAGACAAAGCAATTGAACTCTGTTTCTTGCTGAACCAAGATACTAATCTGGAACCCATAAAGAACGCACCACCACTTGTGCTCTTCCTGTCATCCATG
>APFE031700468.1:96409-122695 GCA_000404065.3 Pinus taeda | reverse complement strand
AATAATAATAAATGAAACCCAACTATTTTCATAGGTTCAAACTATCCAAGATTGACTGGTTAGGGTCTGTAGTGGTCCTTAAAATGTTGTATCCTATTTTAATAAGGTTTTGCAACTTAGCTGCGGAATGTAGCCTGATTCCGCAGCTAGTTGAGAATTTCGCAGCTGATTTCAAGGTTTAGCAAGTTACAGGCATGAAATGAAGAAACCGACCACATGGGCATCTCCAGAATTGTCCCGACATGGATCCTATCCTACTCATCTAGCTCAGATAAAAAAACCAGCGTAAAACCTCAGTCAAAGTCCTCTTTTTAGTGTGTTTTTCTTGAAGTCTTTACTGCCTAAAATTGAAAATCATTAATCCTTCTCATGAAAATTTACAATTTTAGAGAAAAAAAAGGGGGAAGAAAAACCAATTTATGGATATCCTAGCTTTCACTGTGGCCTCAGTAGAAAAATTTGCATTCATGTT
The DNA here is from genome assembly GCA_000404065.3 of Pinus taeda. Lineage (NCBI taxonomy): Eukaryota > Viridiplantae > Streptophyta > Pinopsida > Pinales > Pinaceae > Pinus > Pinus taeda. Next base: position 122,223 of record APFE031700468.1, on the reverse strand, counting down.
TAAAGCCTTGGCCCTGAAACAAACCTGCAAAATAAAAAAATGTATTGTATATGCGAAAAAACCTAGGGTTCGAATGTTAAACGATTAGGTAACAATAAGGAGGTGAATGCAAATTTGTAGATCCATGTTCACTCCATTAAGGGGCCTCGACATTGTCCCAACCTGAAAATGAATCAATGAGCTCAATACAATTATTGCTGCCACTTAGATTTCCACCGCCTACAAAACCTGCAATGTAAACAATTTAAACTCCAAGTTTCAGCAAAATTATTAAATCGTTGTTTTAAAAATCCAAGGTACCAATATGAATTAAAAACAACCACTGCAACAATTGATTAGCAACCTGTGGGTTGGGCGTCATTGTTTAACACTTCCTCTCTAGTTTCTTTGTTAATAAACTAAAAGAGAAAAGAGTTGTTCCTATAATCTTAAATATTGAATAAACATGAGGATAATAGATCAATGATTCTCACTGCGGATCGATGATTGGCTCATTATTCTATTTTTAGATAACAACCCTATGACTATTTTCTTCTAGAGAGCCACGAGAGATGATTAGTTGCCCCAATTATTCAACTCTGTCATTGCGCCTATGTAATACGCCCGACAGACAAAAAAATGCATAATAACTGAAAAATGTCAAATTTTGAGAGCGCGATTTGGCCAAACGAAGGCGAATATGAAAAAAATAAAACATGGGTTTTTTTACCAGTAGGGTCAGTTAAATAACACAAAAATGGTTTTTAGAAAATCCTGGCATTTTGGGAGATATTCTCGGTTCTTTTGAACGCATTTTTGCCTACCGCGTGAAAAAAAAAGGAATTTTAATTAATAAACAAGCTGTGATTTAATTCGACATGCCTGAGAAAGGGGAATTCTAATTCGATTATGTGCTGGCACTTACTCTACCACGTCTTCTACCCTTAATGGCACCCATTTGTAACTCATTAACACCTGTTAACAAGCAATCCCAATTGAAGACGACTCTGTTAGTGAATTAACTCCATTACGTGAACCGGTTGGATACGGCTCTTCATAGCCGATTGATAGACGTGGCATGGAGCTTTTTAGCACTCAATCTTGACTTTAATGTATATTGGCTTCTTTCCTGACTCGTACTTCAGTTATGGCTGATTATATGTATTCAAAACAAAAAAATCATATAACTCTTCTCTTTATTTCCACATTCCAGAGTTTTAGATTTGGTGTGATCTTATGGGAGTTGGCTATTTTACATATGCCACAGAGTGAAATGAATCCCATGCAGGTAATTTGGTGTTGTTATTTTTCAGAATTGTCATCTAATATTCTTGGGAGTTGTCTTAAACATGAGTTATGGCTCAGTATATGCATACCTGAATTCAAAACAACATATCGTTGCAACATGAAGCTACACAAATAGTCCAGTCCATGCTCAGGCCAAACAACTATGTTATTATCAAGCATGACCTTAGTATCCTTGATTATTTATCGAACTTTATTTGTTGTTTGTATGGGAAGCCCGAGGCTTATTGTGTAGTAACACTCGCATTTTCAGTTAGAGAAAGGATCAATATCATTTTGGTTGATTTTGTTTCAACTGAAAATCATCGTTTTAAAGATGAATCACTTTCTTTTAAGGTTGCAGAAACTCCATAGGAAAGTGCAGAAGAGATAAAATGTTATGCACGACACAAGTATCCAAAATATGTGGTTGACTGTTTCAACCACTTTCCGCAGTTGATTCAACTTTCTGCAGTTGGTTCAACTTTCCGCAGTTGGTTCAACTTTCTGCAGTTGTTTTTGTTAAACTTTAGGTTGCAGGTGTCATCAAGCAAAACAAGCCACATGGGTAATTGGGAAAATGTTAGTATATGGATGGTGTCCTATTCATTTGATCCAATTTAATGAAAAAGACCCTGGTCAAAGGGAAGTCCAGTTGTGTGTTATCACTAAGTCGTCACACTAAGTCGCCAAACTAAGTCGCCACATGTCAAGAAAAAAAAAAAAAAATGAATCAATGAAATGAATAAGTTATTTGCTCACTTTTCTGAAGGTATTGATTAATTTTGGACTGATGATGAAATATTAATGGCTAACATTTTATTCAATATTTTTAGCTACAGAAACCATCGACATTCTGTAACTAAAGTCCAATTCCAAAGCAGGTATAAATTCTTTTGACTTTTCCTTTGAGAACTTGTTTCATTAATACAAATTCTTAGTTTTGTGTGTAAATATCATAACTAGAGAGATTGATCACCTCTCTCCTTTGATAATCTTACATTCCATTGCAAAAGAAGTATTAGATTTTTTGCAGATTCTAGGAGGAAGGACAAATGACTACAAGAGAATGGTGTCTCTCTAAGAGACCAATTTGTTTCATAAGAGGATGATCAGCAACAAAAAGGAAATATGCTGATGCAAAATCAGATCTAAACACTTGAAAAATTTTCAGATACTATTGTCTCCATCACATCCATACTTCATAATAAACCCTTCACCTCATTTCACTTCATACTTTCCATTTATATTCACATACACTTTCCATCTCTTTTTGTCCATTCATAATCCACAAATAAAAGCAAGAGGCTCATTCACATGCTTATTGCCCATTGCCATTTCTACTCTCCATTGCCATCTTCCATTTTCATTTTTCATTTCCTGTCATTTTCATTTCGCAAATAAGCTTTGCTTCAATGCAAATTATTGATTCCATAGTCCTTTGAGTCTAAGTTTCTTTGTAAAAACACCTTGAGGCTTGCATGCCTTAATGGCAAGTCCTCATGTTGACAAACAATGGGAATACATTAATGTCCCTTGTTTGTTAGATCTTCTAGGTGGCTCGACATCGGCAAATTCATTCGTACTTAGCAAGATGTTTTTGGGCATCTTGACTCTCATTGTCATCAATGGTGAGATTTCTCGCGTTGACTAGTGGCATCCATTAATGGCCACTAAGCCAAAAATTTCCTGCTATGTTTGACATCAGAACATTTTTTTCACATAGTAGGAATTATGCCAATGAGTTTTGAAGACATGAAGACTATTATTTTCAGTATTTTGGAGCAGATTCAACAAGTTTTAGTAGAAGCAATAAAAATTCATCTTCACTCTTTATCCCTGACTCTTCTTGTTCAACCATTTGAAGAAGAATATGATCAGAATTTTTCAGCCACCACACATACAACTCATCCATTCCAAAGGGTAAGGTAAGGCATGTCATTTTCTAACTTTTGACCATAGAATTCCATAAAAAGCTAGAATGATAATTGTTGGAAAAACATTTCTCTTCCTCATTTCATAAAATTGCTAATACCATCAGTTGGGGGGGAAATACATTCATCTTCATATTTTTCCATATCCATATCATATTTAGGAGTCCACATACTTCCAACATATATTAATTATTATATTACTATTATGAGCATACAATGGCTTTTGAAAAAGTGATTAAAGGATAAATTGGATACAAATAAAATCATGGTTGTCACACAAGAACCAACCATAATACAATCCAATAAAGATATACTTTGCAACAATAATCAAAATATCATTATGCAAAGTTCAAAGATCAAAATAGAAGGCAACAACAAGAAAAGGTTGTAACACAAGAACCAACCATGTTGGAATTCAAGTAAAACACTTTGCAGAAATATGAAGCTATCAAATGATATCATGCAAAGTTAAGCCAAAGTTCAAGGATCAAAAGAGTTAATGTAATATATATTGCATGAGGACATGCAATAACTTCAGTTGAGGGGTATGTTGAGTCTTGAAAATGTCATTCATTTCCATTACACTTTCACTATTATGTCAACTATATCACCTCCATTTCACCTCCATGTCACTACATTCATCCCACTTTCATTATCATTAGGTCACACTTATGTTTTTTCCAAACTTTATTAATTCTAAGCCTTTTAAGTGAATTTGTGGTTAAAAAATAGAAAATAATGTGCATATGCTTATACTTAACAAATGGGTTGAGATTGTTGACATGTGTAGGTTGAAAGGAGGCTTCTAGAAGACCCTTATGTGACACTCTAAGGCCAAATTCGAATCTGAGTGGAAAGAGTCATAGGATCATGAGGATATGTGTCACGTATCCTAATTGTATTGTAACTCTAAAAATACATGTGTCTTATCAGTTCCTATTTTGATTAGGACTCTAAAGGTAGAGGGAGAGATTCATGGACTCTCATTAATGAGATGGCTTCTCATCTTTTTATATAAATAGGAGATCTCTCTCCTTCATTTGTTACTCTCAGCTTGTGAGCTTAGAGATTAGAGTTCTTAAGTCTTAGCTTGTTAGTTATTAAGCTTGTTAGCTTGTGAGATGGCTTTGGAAAGCTTTAGATAGCTTTGTTGTACTTTGTAATTTTAAAGAATTTCAATAAAGCTTTGATGTTCTCAACATGGAAGGAGATGTGAAGTAGACGTCATGGAGCACATTAGAATATAAGGTAGAGTAGATTTCATTTTGTAATTTTGCTTTGATTTTATTATGTCATTTGATTACTTTCAAGTTTGATAGATTAGATTTTCCATTCATGCAATTTTAATTTATATAAGTGTGTTCAACCGGTTGATTGTAGATTATTTTTTTTCTTTACATGTTTTTTCATCAAATAGTGACATGAATTTACCTCTCTACTGACTTTGTTTTTTTTAGCTTTTCAATTTCAGATATGCTTTGTTTTCAGTCTTTTTCATTTGCTTTGTTAGTTAGTTTAGATATCAACTTGCTCATTTATTTGACGATTACCTCCGAAAGCCATAGCTATACTAACTGGCGAGGGATCGAAATATGAATGTTCTGATTTAATTTTAGTTTACTTTTTTGCAATTAGATATCAGATTGCTCATTTCATTGACGGTTACCTCCGAAAGCCATAGCTAGACTAAACTGGCGAGGGATCGAAATATGAATGCTCTGATTTGATTTTAGTTTACTTTTCTTCAATTCGATATTGGATTGCTCATCTCATTGATGGTTACCTCTGAAAGTCATAGCTATACTAACTGGTGAGGGATCGAAATAAGAATGTTGTGATTTCATTTTAGTTTTACTTTTCTGCAATTAGATATCAGAGTGTTCATTTCATTGACGGTTACCTCTGGAAGTCATAGCTAGACTAACTGGTGAGGGATCGAAATGTGAATGTTGTGATTTGATTTTAGTTTACTTTTCTGCAATTAGATATTGGATTTCTCATGTCATTGATGGTTACCTCCGAAAGCCATAGCTAGACTAACTGGCAAGGGGTCGAAATATGAATGTTGTGATTTGATTTTAGTTTACTTTTCTGCAATTAGATATTGGATTGTTCATTTCATTGATGGTTACCTCTGAAAGCCATAGCTAGACTAACTGGCAAGGGATCGAAATATGAATGTTGTGATTTGATTTTAGTTTTACTTTTCTGCAATTAAATATCAGATTACTCATTTCATTGACGGTTACCTCCGAAAGCCATAGCTAGACTAACTGGCGAGGGATCGAAATATGAATGTTGTGATTTGATTTTAGTTTACTTTTCTCCAATTAGATAATGGATTGCTCATGTCATTGACGGTTACCTCCGAAAGCCATAGCTAGACTAACTAGCGAGGGATCGAAATATGAATGTTGTGATTTGATTTTACTTTTTATTAGTTTGCAGTTTTTTATTTGTTTGAGTGCAATAACTTAACTTTTATTTCCGTATTTAGAGAAGAAGCAGAGACAGTGATTCCATGATCAGTATTTCATATTTTGTTTGGTTGAAGTAGCTACATGCTTGGACTTTTGTTTAAGTACTAATTCCATCAATAACATGTTTTGATATCTTTTGAAGTGCTAAGTTTTGGAACTTACCAATAGGGACATAAACCTTTTCTTGAAATCTACACCCATACTTGACCTCTAAAAGTATTCTTAAGACCTTAGAATAGGATTTCCATTTGTGTTGGACACTTTAGAAGATCAACAAGAACAAAACCCCAAAACAAAATAAAATCTATAAAACAACGAAGTAAGAAAAGGTTAACTAAGCACATATGGTGCACCACACTTCATCAGTTTACGATACCCTGATTGATAATTTATATAGAACAATTTAAGACGTTAAATTGACTAGTCAATTTTGAGCCAACTTCCTTCAAATAGGTCATTTCTCATGATGAATGGAATCAAATTATGTACAAAGAATATGAGGATTTGATAAAGAATGGAACCTAGAAGCTTGTTGATCCTCCATTGTGAACCAAGCCAATAGGTTGTAAGTGGGTCTTCAAGAACAAGTGTAAAGCATATGGCTCACTTGACAAGAACAAAGAAATGCTTGTGGAAAAAGGTTTTGCACAGAAGGAAGGGATCGACTATGAGGACACCTTTTCCCCGTCAACAAAATGGGCTACCATCAGGACATTTTTTGGCTTGGCAGCTCAAAACAGTTGAAATGTTCATCAAATGGATGCAAAATATTATTTCTTGAATGAAGATCTAAAAGAGAATTTTTTATGTACCAACTAGAAGGATTGGTTGTTAAGGGTTAGGAACACAAAGTACGAAGGCTTGTAAAATCCTTTTGTGGCCTCAAGCAAGCACCGTGAGCCAGGTATGAGAAGTTAACTGAGCATCTTCTGAAACTCAAATTCAAACATTATGAAATTGATGATGCAACTTTGTTTGTCAAGAATGTTGGAAAAACAATTGTATATCTTATGGTGTATGTAGATGATTTTCTAATGACATAGAATAATGAGAGCTACATTGCATCCATAAAGAAAGAATTGAGGAAAGGCTTTGAAAGTATAGATTTGGGCTACGTTCACTACTATCTTGGTATTGAAGTAACTCAACATCCAAATTTTATATTCCTCTCTCATAAGAAGTACAATGGAGATCTGTTGAATAGGTTTGCCATGGTTGAGTGCAATCTTTTGACTACTCCAATGCAACAAAACTTAAAGCTCACATACATTGAAGGAAAAGAATTTGAGGATGCAATGAACTATAGATAGCTCATAGGAAGTCTCAACTACCTGACTACTACCAAACCAAACATTTCATTGTTTGTTGGAGTCCTCTCCAATTTTATGAAAACGCCTTGTGAGAGTCACTCATCTACTACAAAAAGAGTTATAATTACTTGAAGGGAACTCAAGGCTTTGGACTCAATTATACATGGGTGGATGATTTCAGCTTGATTGGATACTCTGATTCTGATTTTGATGGAGATAGAGAAACTAGAGTATCTACTTCAAGTTTTGTTCTGATTCTTAGATCGGGAGTTGTCTCCTGGAGGACACGCAAACAATCAATTCCAACAGATTCCATAATTGAAGAAGAATGTATGGTAGTCACTAAATAAACAAAGGAAATTGTGTGGCTCAGCAAAATTATGGAATATTTGCAATAGAAACAAGTGCATTCAATTCCTCTTTTGATTGAAAATAATTTTGCAATAAATTGGGCCCAAGAACCCAAAGTTCCATAATCGAATGATGCACATCAATATAAAAATACCATATGATTTGACATCAAGTTGAGGCCAAAATAATCCACCTAAAACATTGTTCCATAAATGAACAAATTATAGACATTTTCACCAAATCACTTGGAAGGAAAAAGTTTGAAAAATTCAGAATGATGCTTGGACTCACCAACATCCCTTCATGTTAAGGGGGGAATGTTGACACCTAATATTTATGATTAGGTAAACTAATGTAAATATTTTAAATAGAAAAAATAAAAGGAAGTTGAAAAATAAATAGATATTGGGAGATGAAACCCAATTGTCTCCCTCTCCTTGTATATAGTCATGTGTTATCTTAATGGAAAACAAAAAATTGATCTGTGGAGTTACTCCTAGTCTGACATAAATGAATATATAGATATATATTATATATATATTATATATATATATATATTATATATATATATATATAATATATATATATATATATATATATATATTATATAATATATATATATATATATATACAAAAATTCAAACAATTACTATAAAATATCTTATACAATAGACGTAGTAATGGCAGCTTGGTCTGTAGCAGAAGACAATGGAGGGTCAAGTATTTCCTGAATAGTTGAACTATGAGGTGGAGGAGAAGGTGGTTAGTTTTCTCTCTCAGGAGAAACATGAGGAACTGCCACTAGTATTGGGTGATCATGAGATGAATGATTAGGAGGTGAGTACTACTACAAGGATCATTAACACCTTGACCATGATCCAATGGGGTAATATTATCATAAGCACCATCACCACCCTCATCATCATAATTCAATGGGGTAGCACTACGTGAAGACTCATTTGGCATATATATTTCATGCCCATCCCTCTTCACTGCTAGTAGCCTAGTAGCTCTATTGATATGATGCATAAAATTCATCATGTCATGTGGGATATCCCTCAAGAGCTCCACAAGCCTAGGATCTTCCCTGATGTCTCAAGCCTTCGTAGGGAAAACTCCCTCTTGAACCAAAAGTCTAGAGAGTGTCTCACAATACTCCATCCTGAATCTGACACTATCCCTATGTGCCCATCTACATCTAAGGATGAGCCTCACACTCTATGGGCATGACCATCTCTACATGTCCCAATGTTGGAGGAGGAGGCATGTCCCTAAAAAAGCTATCTATGTTTGCAAAATATATAGTACACTACAATAATTAGACAATTTCATTAAACAATTTAATAAAACAAGTTAAAGAAAGTGATAGCATAAATTTTATTCTAATAAATTTAAAGAAAACATTAATATTACCTATATCATCTGTGGGTTCATCCAATGTGAAGAGGATATTGGGAAATTTTCTCGAGTCCATCTCCACGTATAGAAACAACACCAAGACAAACATGTGGTCATCCTCACTGGCCAATAGCCCTAGTTCCTTGGGAGATATCCTGGCCAGATACTTTGACAGACCCCTATTGGGCATCATCTCACACCGCATGTGCATATGCATCTCAGTCATTAGCTTAGGAGCGTGACGGTCAAAAGTAGGCCTCATCTTTGGAAACCTATCAAAAGATAAATACAAAATCACTAAAGCGAAAGGGAATTTCACTCTCCCCTGTATCATAGCATGAAATCTATCTAAAGCCCTACAAAACTATGTCTGCAAAAAAATAAAAGACCATATGATACGTTGTGGACTCTACACCAAAGAATTGACATAAAACAAAAGTGGGAAACTAGCATTGACCATCACTAGTATAGTGTGCAATGGTGCTCACTAATAGTGAAAGGAACCTAATCTCATGTGTACAAAAAGAAGTAATTTGTAGTTTTGCACTAGACACTTGAAAATATGTTGCATGCATTACATGATCCCCAACATATCTCTGATAGTAGATAAGTTGACTCTCTCTTGCAACACTATGGGGGACATCAAGGAACTAGGGAAAATACTCCCCTCTCCTAGATAAGCTTGTGAAAAATATATTTCCTCCTAAAAGAGCCTATACCACATGTTAGAACGACATAAAGATGGTGTTGGTAGACATCCCATCGACAGATCAACTGCGCCAACAAGCCAGAGTGTGCCTTTAGGGATGTATCCTCCTCATAGCATTGAAGGAGGCCTAAATTCCTCAAGAGTGTTTGGGTCGATGTGGTAATAGGGTGATGGTATAAATATATTTCCCTCTATCATGCCTCCCATGGTCGAACCATAATGTATTGGTATACCATTTGCTCCTACTCTTGCTACTACTCCCTTTGTTGACATTTCTGCTACATGATCGAAATATAAAATACATCATCCTCATACATAAAACATAATTTTTTTTTTTATGGAAAGAAAATTTTATTTAAAAATATGAACATTTAACTTTCAATGAAAAAAAAAATCATCCTCAATGCGCCAAAAAAATAGAAATGCATCGGACGTGGTGTGACACCCAACAGGAAAGCACCAGCCGCAGTGCATACATCCAGATGACACACTGCTTTTGGTTCGCATACATACAAACACATTGTTTATTTTTATTTTCAATGTGAGGTGTCAAGACAACATTACGCATCAGTGCATACATATAACATTTTCGCACTGAAATAGGACATTTAGGTTATCGAACACACCGAGCTATATTTTTTAAACATGACATGTGTGATGTGTGGTATATATAAACAAAATAGGAGTAACTTTTACCATCTGCACCAACATAAAAATTACAACTTTTCCTGGTGCATTTTAATTTACCAAACGCACTGAAAACATTTTTGGCGTGATAAAGTCACACATTTGTATTGCAGTGCACCCTGTGACAATGTATTACAATGCACCTTGTAACTTTACAGGGTGCATCGCTATCGGTGTGAGCTGAACTTGTTGAGTGCACCATGTAGGAAAAGAAAACTAAAAAATAATGGATCTTTGGACCTAATTTGCAACACTAATCTACTAGAAAATTAAATTAGAGAGAAACATAGACATTACCTACATACAAACACATTGGTTATTTTTATTTTCAATGTACCGTGTCAATACAACATAGCACATAGGTGCATATGTGTAACCTTTTCGCATAGAAACTGGATGTTCAGGTTATAAATGCACCAAGCTATATTTTTTTAATATTACGCATGTGGTGTATTACATTTGGTAAATATAAACGCACCGGGAGTAACTTTTACCTTATGCAACAACATAAAAATTATACATTTTCTTGATGCATTTTAATTTACCAAATTCATTGACAACACTATGGTGTGTTAAGGTCATGCACCAGATTACAATGTGCCCTATAAATTTATAGGGTGCATCGCTACTGGTGCAAGTAGAACATGTTAAATGCACTGCGCAGGAAAAAATAAAAATAAAAAACAATGGATTTTAAGACTGAATTTGCAATTCTAATGGGTTAGAAAAATAAATTAGAAATAAGCATAGACATTACCTGGACATTTGCTCATCGGGGAGGCATAAGTGACACATAAATGAGAAAAACAAATTTCACCGTCGTTTGAGAAAATTCAAAAGCCACACTAAGCACAGCACGGAAGGATGGTGAGCAAGAGGAGCACCGACAACAAGGTTTTTGTGTGAGGCAACAGTAGCACTGATGATTGATAACTATACAACGCCACAAACGGTAAAAATTAAATTTATGATAGATATATTTTTTTTATTTAAACCTTTTTTGGTGCATTCTTGTAACAACAAAAGTGCATATCATTTGCAAGCACACTACTTTTTCTAAATTAAAAAAAAAAAAAAAAAAAAAAAAAAAAAAAAAAAAAAAAAACCTATATCGGTGCTCTTGGTTAGTACGCACCAGGAATTTGAATATATGAATAGCACCAGTGTGTCGTAGGAATATACCACCCAAATAGGGAAAAGAATTTTACAACGAACATTTTTTAAATTTAACCTTTGTCTGGTGTTATCGAGTAGTATAAGCATCGGTGCCTTGGTATTTGCAAACTGGGGAATTTGAATACATGAACAACATCGGTGCCTCATAGGAATAAATAACTGAAATGGTGAAAAGAATTTTATGATTGACATTTTTTAAATTTAACCTTGGTCTAGTGTTATCGAATATCATAACCATCAGTGCGTCATATATAGGCGGTGCAGCATTCTTTTTTTTTTTCTTTTTTTTTTTAAATAACGCTTTGACAATGCACCACTTTCTATTAAGCACTAGGGACTTAAGTTCAATTAATGGCACTGATGCCTATAATATAATAGATGCACGACTATTTTTAAGTTAAAAACTCCACAACGATGCGCTCTATTGTGTATGCATCGGGGAGTTAGTGTACTAGTTTAGCACTAGGTCATTGTCAGAGTATAGCACCAGACTAGGAAAAATGAATTTTACAACTGACATTTCTTTAAATTTAACCCTTTCCTGGTGCTATCAAGTAGTATATGCATTAGTGCACTTTCTGTAGTTAGTGCATTGACATTTTTGTATTTTTATAAAAAGTAAATCTGCCATGGTGCACCATATGCTATTAGACACTAGTATGTAAATGTATAGTAACACACCAGTGCGTTGGTGTATTAGAGACACACTGTTAAAAAACATCTACTAAAATATTTTTATGCCTAACTCTTCTGGTGACCTATGCTACAAATGTATTTTTGGGCTATTTTTATAGGGGATTCTGCAAAAACCTACATTAGAGGGTCTTTTCCTTGTAGTGGATAAGCTCAGGGGAATCAATATCTTTCCCTTTATATATATAAAATGGTCAAAGAGTTGCAAATGAGGAGAATAATTAGTTCAAGGGGAATAACCCTTTTCCATTAATTTCAAAGGGGGAGAAATCACAAACAAATGAGAAGAACCAGATAGGGAGAGTTAAGTTGTAAAAAAAGGAGAATTTTGCAGACAAGGGAATTTCCACAACATTATTTAAAATTTCTCTAAAGGTTTCCATCAATTCCGAAGGGGGAGATCATTAAATAATGTGTTTTCATTGTTATAAAACTTCAAGGGAGAAAACTATGGGAGTCCACCACAATTAGGAGGAAACACCAATGTGAATAATAGTGTTAAGGGAGACACTTATTACATGTTACTTCAACCAAGGCATGTTTAAATCATGCCCTTAAGTGAGCACTGAATCCTTATAAGCAACCAGGTTGATGAGAACTATAGAAAATAATTAAGAATAAGAAGCAACATGATCTAAGGAGTCGAGTAAGTGCAAGGAGAATAGGTGTGAGAATATAGGTGTGAGGAAGATATGAGGCAAGGAGAAGGTTTGAGGGGTAAGTCTTGGGCATGAAATGGAGGCTTGAGACCTGAACATAGTGAGCATTGGAAAATGTTGGAAAAACATCAAAATTATTATAACATGGAAAACCTCACAATTTCAAAACTTTTTTATATATTATGCTAGTGAATGGAAATGTACTAACAAATGTTTGGCCATCTATTGATGGTTTCTCTACCAGACCCTTGACATACCAGGATTTTCAGAAAGGGAGTGTTATATAGTTTCTTTGATATCCTAATATCTGTTATCCTTGATCATAGCCCTTATTCAAGGAGACACTTACTTAGAGCTCCTATGGCTTAAGCCCTCAACATGTCTCCATATCAACATTTATCATAGTTTCATCAATATCCCAATACCCAGTAAGCTCCTAATCATTGCTCTTGGTCCCCATGGTGCTTAAATATAGAACCTATGGTATTAAGGCTCTGATCATATTTTCAAATTGGGATTTTTTTCATGGCTTTTTAGTTCTCTAGTATTATTATATCATAGTAAGTGCTTGCTCACGATGCCTCATTGAAAAAGAACTTAGTTATAGATTTTGGGGCTTAAGGCTCATATCCTTGACCTTAAAGATTTATAGAAAATGCATTAATAAAATTTTCCATTGAAGCAATATTTCATTAAGAGCATGGTTATAACTCTCAATCCCAGAGCTGGTCAGTTACAACACCAAGAGCTTAAGAATTAAGAACCTCAACATATCACATACCAGGATTTTTGTTAAATAGCATTAAGTGATTATTTGGTATCCCAATACCCTAGTGCTTTAGGTTTGTTAAGAGATAGAGAATATGCCATTAATTGATGGTAGATTTTTCCCATCATTCAGACTTGAGAAGTCATGTTTTTGTAGCATTCTACCATGTTTTCATTTTTAAGGAATTGTTTCTAATATTCCAATATAAAGTGAAATTGCGAGGCTGTGGTCACCGATGCCCTATGTCAAGGTAAAATGATTCTTATCACATAATAAAATTTTCTAAGGACTCAATAAATTCCTAGACGAATCACAATGGTGTATGATATGGTGCTAAGGTATATAAGTGCCATGCTTTGAAATTTTTCAATTAAATAAAGGGCCAAGATATTTGAACTATTACAAATGTGTTATGTTTGAGTTATATTACTCCAATAAGCACACAATATATTTATTAAGTAACTTTTGAAAATTTTGGTTTGAAGTAAGCATCTCGTTCAAATAACAAAGTGAGGAGTGAAAACACAAAACTTGTAGAACATAGTAGAATTTAGACAAGAGGAGTAAACCATTTCAGAACAAGGTGTAGAGTTGATTACGAAATGACTTTCTTTACCTAGTAGGCTAGTGCTTATAAAAAAATGTAGGAGAGGGGATTGGTGTCTTCAATAATTTGTTGCCTACAATTTGTTGTAATATTAGGTTGGTGTCTATAAAGAACTATTATATAAACAGGTTTGTGTGGTTTTTCTCCTGAAATGGTTTCCACTGGTTACAAGATTGTGTATATAGGGTTGGTCTCCTGAATGTGTATATAAGTAAAAATTGTCTTATATTGATTCACACCCCCTCCCCTCTAAGTAAAAGTGTGAATTCAACATGTTCTCTTCCCATTGAGGTTGTTTTGAGCATATATAATCTTACTTTCATTTCCTAATGGGTGCTACTTACTAAATTCTTTGGCTAGATAAGGTAAATGAAAGAAACATTAACTAGGAGGATAAATTAACAATTATTGTAGATGCACTTTTCAAGGAAAAATGCATTCTTATTGGGATTTGTTCATTCTATGAATTAGCTTCCCATACCTTCCATGCCTCCTTAATGTAGACGCTCAATTTGTTGCCCATAAAATTGTTTATAAGGCATTGTGCAACCATGGATTGTTACAACCTTCATGCAGAAGTGTGGATTAAATAGGGATTTGAATTGAATTATGATGATGAATAATCGCATTCCCATCCCACTCATCCTAGGTAGTGCATAATCCCCTCCAACCTAGGAATTACATAGTCTATGTGACTCTCCTAATTTATCAAGTTGCAAGAGTATTGATTTATTAGAACAACTACAATTCTCGACATAGTAGTTTATGAGTGGAGCCCTACTTCGATTACTTCATGCATTAAGTGGGCTCACATTCTTTGCAAGTGCATGGTTCTAGGGTTAATTATAATTAGAATTATAGTTAGAGATATCATCACTCACTATCTTCTATACAATTTTCATTATCTTTTGTGTGGGTGTGTTAGAAATTGAAACACATTCCAGATGTTTAGCCTAAAGAAACCATTAGTCTTCAATTATATAGATCTAATGGCCCCTCTAGTACTTGCATTGATTCTATTCATAATAAGTTACTTCCTATTATTGGTAATTTGTACAATTTTTGGCAATTTTCTTGGATTTTTAGTAGGGAATGAGCGATAGTTAGGAAACTTGCCAGATAAGAATTTTATACCAATGGTAAAAGTTCCAAATCCAACAGATGCAATTGAAGATCGAAATCAATATGAAGTAAATTAAGTTGGGCCTCAATTGAAGAGCACTAATTTGAGTAATTTTATTTTGTGAATTTATGGTCTAATTCTTATTAGGTTTCTAATTATACTACAATGAGCTTCATAAATTAGTTTTTTCTTACTATTTATACATATCTCAACCATCCACCTAAATTGAAGGTGTTTTAGAGACTGGTTATTATATACATTGTTATCAAGAATATTGGTACATGTAATTCGAGTTGATAGATGGATAACTTGGATGTGGAAAATGTTTAACACAAAATAAATAGAAAGCTAAATTAATTTTTGTTTTTATACAGAATAAAGAGAGACAAAGAATTTCTTTATAACTTTTGTCTTTTAATACACAATTGTTTGAATGAATTACAATGAACAACACCAATATGGTTCCTCTAGCAATAGGTGTGCTTCCTTGCTCCTCTAGCTAAGTAATATGAAAATAGCTTGTGGCTAGTTCTGCTACATCTAGATTGTCAACAACAAGGTGGAATTCATAGATCTGCGAAGTTATTCCTATAATGTAGTGCACAAGCACACAATAGGGTCAATTTCTACATCAACCTGAAAATTAATGCTCACTAATTCTTTTGAGCATAATTTCCTCTCTTCTAGGGGAAGATTTGTTGAAGCCACTTTAGTTCTCTTTGCATGCAAACACCGAAGTGAGCTATATGTGATGCTAATGAAGGCGATGGATGATGAGAATGGCATATGGGTAAGGTTGTCGTGTGTGTGGTGAGTTGAAAGTATATGTAGAGGCAAATTGAAAGGAATGCGGAGGCGGTGTAGAGTAGTTACTGCATAGAGAGTGCAAAGCAATTAATTAATTGATGTCCAAGTTGCATGTTAGACTCCAAACGCTAACTTTAGATAGTAGTAACTTTAGACCTATTGAACATAAAAACATATTATAAGTTAATATTTTGAAGTAAAAATGACATGAAGAAGAGTAAAGTCCATAATAAAACATCAATTTTTTGTGAAATAAAAATTATTTTGCGTATTATTATTTATACATTTAAAATTGTGTTTCATAGATATGATAATAAAGATGGAAAAAATAGATAATCCAATGTAAACTCATACCAAATCAATAACCGATTGATCTCTATCTCTATAGTGCAACTGCATACAGAGACCAATAAACATTACACTTAGGTATGAAGAAAAATATGAATGATTCCATTTATTTTTCTTAATTAATAATATGATGTTTCATTTTTGGTATTCGTGATGCATTCATATAGAAGTTAGTTGGTGGGTAAAATGTGAGCTGTTTTTAGTGAGATTTTTTGGAAGTTTTTCTAGTGGGTTTTTATGGTTTAATTTCTTTAAAATCTAATAGTAATTTATTGAAATCACAAGTTTGATGGGTATCCCCTGCTCAATCCAAGTGCCCTAGGGGTTTTGCAGGGTGTCCAATCCATATATACAGTGAAAAACTAGTTTACATAACACAAATCAAGATTTCACCTCAGATTTTTCCACTAAATTCTAGCACTAGAAAGTCTAAAAAATCACACTAAAAACAACTCCAAATAATATGTCACACTAACACAGCACTCCATAGAAAGATACGACAACAAACAACTAAATCAATGACACCTCGGTGATTTGTGGGTCTAAGCCATGAAAGCATCTTTCACGTTGCCTCTCAAGCGCACGTTGATTAATGAGAACCACCAAATATGTCGGTTGGTCCTCGATAATGATGACCACCAGCCTGTAATTGTCTCATGTAAATGCATTTTATTGTTTATATGAACCTTTCTCTTTTGTTAACTCTTGAAATTATTTTCTACGATTCATCAGCCACAAAATATTTATGTTTGTTTATATGATACTTTGCTTAGCCATTCAATTATCTATCTCTTATGGAAAGGCCAATTCCATGGAAAATTTTAAGGGCTAATGTTCGCCCAGTGGGCTAATTTTCCATGATTTTTCCACAAAAAGATTCGCTAATTTCCAATTTTTATAAAAGGTGATTCGCCCAAATTTTAGAATATAAAATTATTTTACCTTTAAAATCGCCAACATTATATAGAGACTATATATAAAATCATTATAAATTTGATTAATTTTACAAATATATCAATAAACATTTTATAGTTTGCATATTAGGGATTAATGAGATTCGCCAATGTTTCTAAACTTCAAGAAAAATTTCCATCCTTAAAATTTTCTTTGGCCAATTCTCACGGTTTTGAATACATTATACGTGGATACGTTTGATTTTTATTACATTTTGATATTAAATTATATGAATAATTACATCGTTATAAGCTATACATACATTTGCTTCATCTTTAATGGTAGACCCATTTACAAAGGCTTGTCATTAAGTTTCGTTTAATGATCATAACTATGCCATAAACGAGTGTGGATAGGAGAAAGGTAGAGTCTATCTCTGATTTTATTGGGTAACTAAGATGATGATCTTATTATAAAGATATATTTATTATGAGTTTAATATGTGTATGAATTGAATTTAAGTGAGAGGATAATATGGGTATGAATTGAATTTAAGTGTAGGATAATTATATGGAAGTCGTTTTATGATGAGTTTGGTTGGACAGATTTGACCAATAAGATTTATGTATTATTGTCTTTTTCTCCAAATAAAAAATGACATGTGGCACTACAATTGTCATAGAATTAGCTAGGAAGTGTGTTGTCCTTTAAAGTTTTCTAAATCATATCCTAAATGAAAAAAGAAAGATTCTAATCTCTAAATTTTGAGATATTTTGACTTTTCATTGGTTTTTAAATTAATTTATCATAAAATTAAGTTTTATTGGATTTTGTGAAAATAAATGCCTAAAAATATTAGAATAATAATTGATATTTTTTTATATGAAATGTTTTAAAAACTACTTATAATACAAATTTTAATATTATTATACAAAATCTTAATATATATTATTAATATATAAGTATTTTTGACATGTGCACTATAACCATCATGGAATTCGATGGGAACAGTTAAAGCTTTCTAAATCTCGTCCTAAATAGAAAAAAAGAAGATTTAATCCTTAAATTTTGAAATATTTTTATTTTTCATTTGGTTTTTAAGTTTAATTTATATAAAATTAGTTTTATTATGTTTTTAAAAAATATCTATTAAAAATATTAGAATAATAATTTAATTTTTGTTTATGTTAAATATTTTAAAATCAAAATATTATAGTAAAAATTTAATATTTGCTGTACAAAATTTTAATATATATTATTTATATATAAGTATTTCTTTTTCTTTTATTATTATTATACTATATTATGATATTGTAAAAGAGGGGACAAAAAGATTTAGCAACAGTGAAGAACGCCATAAAGATGTGATGGAACTTCATCTAGAGTGTAAGGAAATATTTAATTCTTGTAGACTAATCATGGAGTAATGTCACTTCTGTGTCACGTTCTTTTAATCAATCCGATGGATTGGATATGCCTTTAATCTATCAAAGCTTTGGCCAAAATCAATCCCATTGGTATTTCTTCTACCCTGAAATGGAAAATTATGGGGACTCAGACTATGATTTGAAGCATCCAAGGATTGATAGTTTTATTCACAAGCCAAAGCCTGAGATCGCAGATGGTGTGCTTGGGATTTCACACGCACGGCCTAGAAATTGGTTGGTGAATTTAAGATTGTCTAATTTACAAGATAACTCCCATTTCAAAAAAAATATATGTAATTGTAATCACCACAGGTAAGATGTGCTATCGATTTCGCTCAAATTTCATTTTTTTTCTTCTAAAAGGACTTTTATATTACCATGGTTCCCATACTTACAAAACTTAGAACCTAGAAGTTCAAAACTAGCACAAAAAATGAACTTAGTGAGAAAATGATTAACGAAATTAGATTTTTTTCCTCGAAAAGTGTCTCTCTTTCCACCTCTGGAAGAGTATCGCTCTACTCCATTTCCACCTCCTTTGTTGCCATTCCCATTCTTCTTCCTCCAACACTGGACTATACCAAAGGAACTGATAATGATGTCTTTCTGAATACTGAAAATGCCCTCTTCAATCCTAATAGCAGCGTAATTCTGCTCATGAGTCATTAAAATCTAACCCATGGATTCCTCTTCAGAGATTTGTATGCCCCTTTCTAATGTCTCTGGTCAAATATCTATCATCTACATACTCTTATCGAGAACAAATTTTGTTGCACTCATAGAAACGATTCAATTCTTGCATTGGAGTGAGTGGCAAGATAATCTTTCCAAATCTTCTATTCCTTCGACGTACTTTTACAACTTTAGGAGAAATTGCTAGTAATATTTCTCTCAATTGTTGTTGTTGAGAGCATGGTTTATTTTCCTATTCACCTAGATTCAATTCCAAGGGACATATTTGACTCATTATTATAAGGCTCAAAGAATAGTCACCCCCACCAACAATATATTTTCCCTTATTAAATAATTGATATATCTCACTTGTAAGTTGTTAAATATACCTTAGTGTTATAGTGATAGTGAAAATTTTTAATCTTAAATCTTAACTAAATTACTTCATCATATTACTAATGGATTGTCCAAACAACATACTCCGTGAGATGGCCCATGCATGTTTATTGCCCAAAATAACAAAATCGAGTTGATAGGAAAAGAAAAAAGTAATTGAAATTTCTTATAATAATAAGATATAGTAACCGTATGCTTTGTTTAAGAAAATAAATAAATAAATAAAATAATATTACGAATACCAAAAAAACGACATTTTAATATTTCAAAGTTTTGAAATTGTCACCCATAGAAGGCCTTTTAATATTTCAATTTTTTGAAATTCTCATGATTTCAATTGAGTTTGTCGATGTTTCATGCATTCGAAAAAAAATAGGTTATCTCGATTATGAAAACTAACCGTGTAGAGTAATTAAATTTTAAATGAGAATTGAGAATTTATCAAAAGGTGTTTTAGGATTTCATTCGTACCTGTTTTAGATCAAATATGAAGTAGATGAACAAAGTGTTCAAAATGTTTAGAATATTGTTTTTATAAGAAAAAGATACCAAACAAAAAGTTACACACAAATTGATAATTCTCGAGTAATTAGAAAGTTTAAATGTAGTTCATTGTCGCAATTAATAGAATTGTATGCATTCAATACATGTAATGAGGGATGATAATATACATGGTCGCTTATTCTGCGTGGTTAGGGATGACTATTTATAGTCTCTCTACCTAGGTTCGACTCTCGCTGCATGAAAACGCTGCTCCACAGCATATTGTAACTTATAACGCTTTGCTGTTTTGTAACATATTGTATCAATCACGCTTCTATAAATATATATATATATTATATATATAGTAAATTCGGGTTAATACAACATATTGTATGAATCATGATTCTGTAAATATGTATATATGTATAAAAATTGTGCATTTAAGTTAATAGAGCTTCTATAAAAAAAAGACCCACCCCTCATTTTTCTTAAAAAATTTAGTGATGATAATACACAGTTTAGTTAGTAAAACATTTTATTGATAAGAAATAAAGCATAAGGTTTAGTATGATGATAGGTACGGCTAATTTATCTACCTATCAATCTACTTTATGAACCACATAGGCCATGATTCTAATTAACTACAATTTTCCATCTTGGATTTATCATTTAATGAGCATCTAATAATTATTTTAGTACCTGTAGTGTTAATTATAGCTCATGATTCTGATTAACCACAATATTCCATCTAGGATTTATCATTTAATATGGAGTATTTAATAATGGTTTTACTGATACCTCGAAATTATTAAGTGAAGAAAATGATATGTATTTGGCACCTTTACTAAATGAATTACAATTTTTATGGAATGTTTTTATGCCATTGACTTTCCATGGTCATCCATCCACACTTTTTTGAATATGTTGGCGGACTTGTGATTTTCTAGGTGTGTAATGTAAGTACTTAACCTAGGAAGTGTAATTTTAAGAAACATAAATAATGGAAAGAATTAAATATTTAAAATATAAATTTCATTATATTATAAATGGATAATATTATTTTCTATTTGATTACTTTGTAGTTATCTTAATAATAATATTTTTGGTTTAGGATAAAAAGGTTATCATGCAAGTTTATATTTTCATAATAATTATGTGTATGGTTTAGGGTAAAAGGTTATTATGCATGTTTATATTTTGATGATTAATTATAAGTGAGGTATTTAAAAGATTTGAATAAAATGATTTATGTAAAAGATATGAAAGTTTTTTTAAATGGTTAATTTCATGAATCAATAGAGGAAGACTTTTTAAATGACCAGGAAGATATTTGGTTATCTCCTATACACTTGAAGTATATTAGTTAACTTGGCAACATAAATGATAAGTATCAAAATAAAATCATAAAAGAATAAGAATGAATAACTTATTTAAATTTTAAGAGTTGTTTTATTAGAAATACATAAAAATAACATGATATGGTTAGGCTTAATTCACTTAAGTCTTCTTTTTAATGATATGTTTTCTTCAATGAAATGGATAATAATATATCAATTATGAATAATTTGAAGATGTTAATATATTAATTATAAATAACTTGAAAATGATAGATATAAAGAAGAGTGCATGGGCAAACTATGTTAAAGAAAGGAAATATTAATATATTTTCGCAGTAGTAAGATATTTTTGAAATAAAAATCACGCAAAATTGTAAATGTTTTTGTCTAACCTAAAGACTCCCAAAAAATATAATTCTTTGTTGATAAATCCTTTATTGTCTGTGGACATTGTCCTGATTTCAAGTCACATGACAATCATAATCTAATAAAATTATATTATTATACCTCATGATTATTTAAAAGATCATATCATTTGTAGGATACTCACCTATAAATGTAGAATGACCAAAATATTGTTATAAAATTTAGGATTTTATTTGACTATGATTTTTAATACAACATTTTTACCTTTTATCATTACAAGGTTGTTGTAACGAAAAACTTCCATAAATACCCATGAGTAGCCATGGAAAGGTTATCTAATATTGTAAGGTAAATATCACTAACTTTATTATTTAAGTCAATTTATTATTATGTTAAAAAATGTTAACATTGATGACAACATTTCCTAATGTTAATCATGAATCAACTCTAAAAAAATGTTGAATTTTATAATATCTATACAATAGCCAATATTCAAAATGATATTGTCATCTTGTGTTTAATCCTAATTTGACTATAGGTGGATCACATGGAGGGAGATTGTTGTTGATTCTATTCCTCAACCACTCTCAATTTGCATCGATATTTAATTGCACCTTTTAATGCATTTAAATGATGAAATTGACTTAGCTATCCTTATGAGTATTAAAGGAATGTATTTCTTAGCAAGGTACATGACCAAACTTAAGTAGTTTGTAAGTCAACGAGAACAATTAAAAGTTTTAATGACAAAAGGATATGTTGTTTTATGATCTTTGTACTTTTCAAGTAGGTACATAATCTCAATTCATTGTAAAACACCAATCATATGGAAGGTCAAAGACAGACAAGAAAACAAGAAAGGAGGACTGTTAGAGACAAATGGAGGGTATTGCACCTTAACAAATTAATTATATATTTGGTACTTATAAATAAATTTTATATATTGAACATGATCTTCAAAATATTTTATCAATAAAGTGAATTTATCATTGTACTTCATGACATCAATGTCTAATTATAATCATTTAATTATATAGAGGAAATAAATAAGTTTCCATTATAATTCAGATCTAAGAAGATATTGGATGAAGTCAACTAAGGATAAAAGGGAAAAAAGATTGTAAGAGATTAAGATTTAAAAAACAAAAATTATTAAAGGAAAAAAAATCACAAA
Organism: Pinus taeda; assembly: GCA_000404065.3. NCBI lineage: Eukaryota > Viridiplantae > Streptophyta > Pinopsida > Pinales > Pinaceae > Pinus > Pinus taeda. The sequence goes on along the minus strand of APFE031700468.1, from coordinate 99,160 downwards.
ATTAACTATATGAACATCGTCCAAACCATCACTCTATTAGGTGGGTAAAAGAATGCATATCAAAGAAATCCAATATTGCCTGGAACTCAAAGATTAAAAGGCATGAAAATTCATTAAACATCACTATTGATATTTTTATATGAAGGTATATATACTATTTATACTTGAATAAATACATAAATTATTATAACTATATATATCTACATGCAAGTAGAATAAATAATGTTCATATTCATGTTTGAATGATTAAAGTAACTATATTCTCATAATATATCCTAATTGAATATAAATATATTACTTTTTCTTCATAATCACGCCATCACTTACGTTACATGTTCTTTAAATCATTCTAAATTTTATAATAGATAGACTTGTATCCTTATAGTTCTTGTAAATATTTGGTTAATTGATTGAATGTAACCTCTGATCTTTGGCACCCTACTGAGACTAGTTGTTACTCCTGTTATCACTCAGGTTGTCCCTAGGCTCCTAATAGGGATACGGCCGAGGTAACCACAAACCAATCTTCTGATTGCAGGTTCTAGTCCACCTACAATCAGAGAGGGCTCTCTCCTTTAGATTCAACCTTAGTTGATGATTTTAGGCTAGCTTTCTGACTTCAAGGGAATGTTGACTGTGATTGGAAAGAAGGTAGGATTCTTGAACAAAGAGGCACAGTAAGGTGTTATAAGTTTCGAACCATTGGGCATGGAGTCATAGATTGAGGCATGCAAGCGTTTTCTTGGTCACAAGCGGATACGGAGTGGGATAGCCACACAAGATACAATACTCGGTCTGCTGAAAGTACGAAATGGACATCAGGGATGAAAGGCAAAAGAGAATCATTTCATCATGCTGACAAAGAGGAGAAGTGAATGAGTGGGATCTCGGAGCAGTTAAGAATTCCTAAGACATGCACTCATATGTGAAAGAAACAGGGTAAACCAGATCATTTAAGAATACAAGCTCATAACTGTTTCTGAGGAAAACATCGAAAAATGTAGAAATTGAACTTAAGATGTAATGAAACAAATCTTAAGCTATTCTTTTTTCCTGCAATTTAGAAAGGCGGAAAGGTGATAAAAGCATAAAATAAACAGGGAAGAAGAACACTTATTGGATCATGCAGAGACACAGGAATTTTGTGATCATTCCTTGGCCAAGAGAAAAAAGCAAGTTGTTTTGCAATCCATGCTTTCAGCAATCTTTGATTATGGAAAAATATGACAGTTACAGTGCGAGTCTTTTCTCAGAGAAAATGCTGGAAAGAAAACTGACCAACAACTACTACCAACCAACCAACCCCTCACAATATCGCTTAGGGTGGTATTTATAAACAAAATATCGGAAAGACGTTATTACAAGTGACCTTGACAGGTCCACTTAGAACTCTTCAAAAATCTAAATGCTGCTGGAATTAAATGCAAGTAAATCTTTTTGGCTGCGCTGGGGGCAGTTGGATCAGAACAGGTGACGAGGTGGCCCTTGGGGACCAAATGCGGTGCTGCTGGAGTGAATGTGCTTCGGGGCTGCAGTTCAGCTTTGGTACGATTTGAATGTGCAATAATTATGATTTGAGAGCTTCAAGTAGTTTTGCTCTCCTCCTATGGATCTGCTGGAAGATATTCAATTTTCTCTTGCTTTGGACCGCTGCTCAAGATATTCTCTGATACACTTTTCCGCTACATTGAAGGTTTCCGTCATCGACTGATACTCTTTGACACGCTTGATGCCTGTTGATGTGATTTGATACACTTTAAACTCTGCGAATGATATGTTGTTGTCTTCAAACCGGATCCTTTGGCACGATTGAGCGATTTTCGGGCTCTTTCGGCGCACAGTGTGCTCGGAAATCAGAAGATTCTTTGAAGATTCCTCGAAATGGCCTATTTCCCGTAGCGATGAAACTGCCTCCGTTTCTTGATCTGGAGCTCCGAAGTGTGATTTTTCTCCCTGCGCGAAGCCTTTTTCAGCTTTTCTGGCTGCTGACGTAAGCATGGCGTCAGCTGTACGATGGATGACGTCAGCTGTGGGTCCCTGGTACAGCACGATGTGGTGAGATAATGGATGAACTGTGGTGAAGCCACTCCGATGCGATATCGCGATATCGCATCGGCGGGGAAAGAGGGGGATCATTGGGTTGGACATTTGGCGCTTGCGACTGCCGATATGCGATATCGCGATATCGCATCGGCAGAGACAGAGAGGTGAATGGATTGGAAACTCGGCGTTTGTGATTGCCAATCGCCGATTTCGCGACATCGCATCGGCAGGGGGACGGATGGGCAATGTTTTGCATGAATGTGAGAGTGCGAGGTTGTGACGTGAAAACGACTTTGAGGAGAAAAGGTAAGTAAGTGGGTGTGAAGGGCTTTTGAGGTTTCGGAAGGGGTCTGACTACCTTGGGGGAATTTTATACTTTGGAAGGATTCCAACGTATCTGGGAGGTGGTTTTGGAGGTCGGGGTTCTTGCTTAGCTTCTGATAAACTGAACAATTCCCGGGAGTTGCTATGGTTATTTTTCAACCAAGGGGAGGGATATTACATAGGGGGATTTTACTTAATATTAATAAGGGGACAGGGAGAATAGGGAGCTAAATAATAATGTTAGAGGTTAATATGGAGATGGTAAGAAAACGCTAAGTTCGGAGAGCTTAGGCTGTTATAAGGGGGTAGGACCATACTTCGGGAGAAGATATGGAACAACTTTGAGTAAAGCAGATCTTTACTCAAGCTGGAGTTATGAAGATG
>APFE031700468.1:26223-81623 GCA_000404065.3 Pinus taeda | reverse complement strand
TTAATACAATCAGATTCATTTTTCTCAACAAATTGTCTTATGGTTTGTTTCATAATCTCCTTGATCATTATGATGAATATGCTTTATAATATTGGCTTTTCAGGTGCTATTTAATTTGTTTGTTGGTTTGTGTTTGTAGAATTACACTTCAAGGAAGCTCATTTGGAGTGAGGGAGCGAGGCTTCCACAAACTTGCTCTGGACCCAAGGTAGGCCTAAAAACACTTGTCTACCTTTATTTTACTCGCATATTTAGAGAAAGGTAGTTTTTGATTGGCTTGCTTGTCACTAGATATCAGTAGATACTAGGAAGGTCAATCTTGTCCGCAACCTCGACTCATTCCGCGTGACACTTCAGAAATTAGATTTACTTGTGCGCCACTATCAAACAAAGTATCAATATTTTGATTTTTGGAAACAACTCGAACATGGAAAAGCTCATGTATTTTTCTCCCATGTTCTTCATCAATAACAGATTGAGCAGAATTACTAATAGATGCTTCAGAATTCTTACCTTTTATACTTGTGGCTACAATTATTGTTTCATCTCCCGAGTCTGACCCCAAATCTCTCTGAATAGCTGTAGCAGTCTTCTTCTTCTTGCCCTTGGACTTCTTAGGTCTCAGCTCTGGATGCAAAATCCAACAATGCTCATCATCATGCCCCTCCTTTTTACAGTGAGTGCATGAAGCTTTTCCTTTCTGTGTAGTGTTAGCCTTACTTGATTTCCACTTCTGCTTTCTCTTCTCCTTTCTCTTGCTTACAGTGGGTTGGGATGGTCCCCCAACTTCTGGATTTCCATTCTTTCCTCTAGCTTCTAGATGAGTAGCTTGTACAGATTCTTATCTATACTAGTTGGATTAAACATGAGGATGGTATGCCCATGTAGTTGTGTGACCACCATTTAACTTCAAAAGAGTCTCTAGTGAGTCTAATGAGTATACCCAACATCAATGCTTCTCTTTCTAAATTCTGAGGTATACCCTGTACACTTTCCCCTTCAACCTGCGAAGAGTTGCCAACTCATCATGGTTGTTGCATGTAGGCCAATGGATAGAACTGTTTTTGATTGCAGCAACAAATTCACTCCAGACAGAGATGGTCTTACCATGTCTTTTCATATCAGCTTGGGTTCTGCCTTCGCACCAAACTAGGGCAGTGCCTCCTAGGCACAGGCTTGCCAGCTGAATCTTACTCTTGTTTGAGTCTATGTTATGTACTCTGCATTACACTTCAATTTGTCTAATCCAATTGTCCAACTTTTCAGCATTTAGCTCTCCATCATATATAGGCAAATCAAATTTGACATCCAGTTTAATCAAGGATGCTTTATTATTATGCACAAGGCTATTAGGAGGTGTAGGAAAGCTTTCTTCTTTCCCTTTCCCTCTTGAGTGGTCATGGGAATGAGATTCATCTTCTTCTTTATCTCGTTTAAGCCTGATGAATCTTCATCCTTATGCTTCTAAAGTCCCTTACCATTTCTTCTACCATAGAATTTATAGCTAGGAAACTTTCTATGAATTGAGGGTCTGGCCCTATAGAACCTTCTTCTGACATTGTCTTCTGAGAATAGACTCCCTCAATTTCACGATTAGTTTCCACCAACTCTCCTTCTCCTATTTTGAGCTTTGATCTAGTGAGCATTCATAGCTAAACCAACACAAGCGTGTCTAACCTTACAACCTAGAGCTCTAATACCACTTGATCTGATAATCACCCTATGAGTGACCTCAGTTGAAGATTTATTAAACAAAAGGTATTACAGACTCATGTGCTAGTGTGTGTTCTGTGCTATTCAAGCAATGGATCGATCAGATTGCCAATACAAATACATTTAAATGGAAAGACAGTAGAGAAATACAGTAAGCAACACAAAGACACAAACAGTTTTTAATAACGAGTTTACCCCTATTTTCGAGGGCTACATCTCTGGTCCAGCTCTCAGTGGTGGCCTTGTTTTATTGTGTCTTTAAGCAGAGAATTACAAATACAGGGACTCAATGCGAGTTCTCCTAAAGCAGTTTTGCTTGGCAGGGTGGTTCTTGGATTCCCCAAGCCACTCGGAGTACACAGACTCTTTTTCTTCCTACCAGCTCTGTGACCCTCGGTTTACAGTGGAAAGAGCTGAATGTGATGCTCAATCCGGACAAATTCCTCTATGGGAAGGCTTGAATCTTCAAGCTCTTTGGTGCTCGATGTTTCCTGTGGTCAGCTCAGCCCTCTGTCTCCTCTGTTTGGCTTTACTGTTCTCTGTGTTCAGTCATCCTCTCAGGGTTCACTGTTCGTTCTCTCTCTTGGTTGCTTGGACTCCTCTCCAAATCCCCCTTCAACTATCTCTATTCATGGCTTTAACTATTCGATCCCTATGCATGTTCGATTCCTCTCCCACCTGTGTCGATTCACCTTGCAGCTGCGCTTGGAGTTCCTTGTTGGGCATCAGCATGAACGCTCGGGAAGTGCCACGTGTCCCCATCTAGCTGGTGCCAGCATGCTTCGTTGGTTCGTTTCTCCACCGTGGCGGTCAAACGGACTCCAAATCCCTTTAGAACGCGGCTCAATCCCCTGCCGATTTGGCTTCCTCCATTGGGTGCATTCTCAGTTGTCTGATCTGGGCTCCTCCAGATCCAACGTCATACACACGTCGAGCGCGGTTGACTTGCTCGACCGATAGCGCGTGATCATGGCGGTTTTTCTCTCACCTCTGCTGCCATGCGTCGATCGCTAAGTGGGATCGCTCCGCTCTCCTCCAAAACCTCTTACCGTTCAAGGGCGCCCCAATCGATACCGCCAATTTTCCAGAGCACGGGTCCCGCCTTTGTCCTTTAGCACTTTTTGTTTCTCCGCCCGTGGTTCTCTGGCCCCCAACGCGACCGAGTGCTTAAGGCTTTTCCATTTTAGCCTTGTTTGCCCAACGATGTACGATTAATGCTAAGCGCTAAGCGCTAATCGCGCATCAAAATCGCCTCCTTTTCCCGATGCGGGGCTCCCAGGGGCTGCTTTGACCTCCTGTGCAGTCTCCATGGGCCTCGATCAGCGCACTTTGACCAAGGTCCTCATCATTCCACGTTGGCGGCCATTTCCACTAGTTCAAGGCATTTTTTGATCGTTGTTTCAGAATTTTCAAGGATTTGTTCAACTCGATACAGTCAAGGTTCTTGACAGTCTTTTGTGGATCCAATTCGGATCATTTTGTTTTCGGGATTTAGGGTATAGGGAATAGGTGTAGGGATTTTGTTTTGGGGATTAGAGTATAGGGGATAAGTGGGGGGATTTTGTTAACAGAATGTGGGAATAAAGGATATGATAAGCAGGGAGGGTTTTTTAGGCAACCTAGGGTTTGAAAATTTAAATAGCAAACAAAATTCAAAATCATGAAATGAGTGTCGGGAGGATAGTTCAAGGAGGCTACTTACTTGTTTAGAGGCTCTAGATAACAAAAGAGCAATCTAGATGATTGATAAGGTGGTTTTGGTGTTTGTTGGCCCTATGTGCAGCACCTTGTATAGGTGTGCAGCGCTCTGGCTCTATGCGCAGTGCCATGCAAAAATGCACTGGCAAATAGGCCCTATGCGCAGTGCTCTATCTGTATGCGCAGCGCTTCCTCTTTGCTCAGCCACCAATTAGCTTCAACTCCCTTCTCTCCTTCAACTCTCTTCTTTCTCTTTGTCAAATGAATATGATGAATTTGAAAAAGGATTTTGAAATCTTATATAGAGGGTGATTTTGATTTTTCTTTGAAAAAAAAACCCACTTTAGAATGTTTTTTTGGAATTTTTACTTTCCTCCAAATATCTATTTAATACTTTTCTCTCTTTGTCCCTTTCAGGTGGATGATGCTTGGTTGAATTGATTTCTTCAATGGCTTTCATTACTTGTAGCAAGGAGAAATGCTTGGGCAACTTATGGGAACACTTATTAGATGAAATGACTTGAATTACATCAAAAAAGAATATTAATGTCAACATATGTAGCTAATATAATATGTGATGCAAAACTAAAAATATAATAACAATAATAATTCTAATTTGGGCTAAATAATAATGTCTTAGACACACATATACACAATATACTTGTCAATTTAAGTCTAACTTGGGCCACTAAGAGGGGAAATAGTTATTCTCCCCACCCGCATTTAAATTTTGCTTGTGAGATACTTTAGTTTTCATGAGTCAATTGTTAATTGAGAGTCTTCATGAATAATGATGAATATGTTTTTCTTGTTTATGGGTTTGAGTGTTCGTAAGAAATTACATGGTAAAAAAATATAAAAATAACGCTATAAAAAATCAAACAAGATGAACTATGGGAAGATGAAGAGAATGAGGTATGGGAAGATGAAAAGAATGAGGCACTTTTATTGAGATCATTTCTAGTTGTTTTTTATCTTCCCATATAATATGGCATATGAAACTAAAAATAATATATCTATATAGACTATGTAATAATCATTCACAAAACCTTATATATATATATTGAAAGATTAGGAAACTAGTTGGATGATATCAAGTAATAAACAAACACACATTTGTGAGTAGATATCCATGTTAAGTCGTGACCTTTTAAATGTTAAGATGTTAGTATTTCACTTATTTTGTATTCCTTTGTACTTAATAAATTCATAACTAAAATGAACTTACTATGGTTTTATTAAAATTTTAGCATGGGTAATCTTTTGAATTTATTTTGTAGGGATCTAGGGTTGCATGTGAAAAAAGGAATCAAAAGGATAAACTTTTTTTAAAAAATGCACCATTTTGTTGGCAATTTGGTTTATAATGTGAGCAATATTTTGTTTAATACATTGTAGTTTCTATGTCTATCACAACTAATGTTGGTGGCATTGTCAAAAATTTCATCTTTATATGAATTTTGCAAGGTTATGAAAGAAATGAAAATAATCTAGAATTATTTTTCTAGTTTGAGATAAGTCAAGTTTAAAAGTGAATCATTACTTATACTTAAATATATGTATAACTTGTTCCTAGTCTAGATATGTGAGTATTATAATTTTAGAATAGTTGATTCGTGTTGAATTCAAAAATTGAATTATGAAATACTATTTTTAAATACAAAAAAAATATGTCAAAACAAAAAAAATAAAAGATGTTTAAGTAAAAGCTAAAATATTTTTTTGATTAAAAAAACATAAATCCAAAGACTAAAATCACTATTAAAGAAATCCATAAAGAGTAATTACAAAAATGGAAATAGTATAAAACTAGCCAATATCCTGATTCTTTCATCCAAAGCAAGTTATTATCATTGATACCCTCAAGGGGATGAAAAAATATATTTTGAATATGAAAATAGTATAAAGCTAACCTTCTCAAATATCCTAATTCCTTTATCCAATCAAGTTATTATCATTGATATCCTTAAATAAGATGAAAAAATATTTTGAATTTGAGAATTTCCAGGGAATAAAATTTTGAATTTAACAATTTCTAGAGAATTAAATTTCCTAGGAATGATATAATCTTAATGATGGATAGATCTTCTTCTGACCAATAAATAAGTTGGCATTGACCTAAAAAACAAAATGATTAAAAGAAAAACAATCCATATTATTTATTTTTAAATAACTTATATTTAAAAAATTATAAATTCTTCCTTTTTAAAAAATGTGAACTTAACAACATTAAATTATAATTCAAAATAATAAAATAAAATAAAATACAATTTTAACACTAACATAATGTAAATTAAACATTAAACTGTAATTAGATATATGTAATTCAAAACTAAAACATTTATATGTAATTCAAAACTAAAACATTAAATTGTAATTAGTTATATCGGCTAAAAATATCAGGTGGATAGAAAATGGGAAACCAAATCCCAAAGGAGTTGTTTATAATGAGACTTTTTGGAGATTCCGGTGACGGAATCCGGCGAAAGAAATTGAGGTTAAATCTTGATTTGTTGCAGTTAAAATGGTTTTTTAACTATATATTTAGATTCAGCACCATGAAAAACCCCTGAGACGCTTTGATTGTGCAGAAACTAGCTATCAAACTTGCGATTCGAATAAATTGTTGCCGGATTTTAACCGGAAAAACCCACCAAAAAAGCTTTCAAAAAGTCGCATTATAGACAGCTTCACTCCCAAAAATGATAATTACGGGTGCAAACGCTCTTTATTGCAATATGATCGATCCATTTTATATTTTACTAGAATTTGAAGTTAAATACATGTTCGCGTGATTCCAACGGGTGTCTCCGAACGAAATGAATCAAAACACAAATCCCTCCAAATATCAAGAGACGAATGGCCGCGGATGCAAACCATATTTTCAGATACCTTCTATCCTCTGCAAAACCCATATTGGTGTTTTCTCATTTCATCACAAAACCAAGCTTAATATAGGCAAAGATTCAAAACCAACGGCCATGGATTCGGCCGATGATACCTCTGGTCAAGTTAGCAACGAAAATATTTTTGCTAAAGATTCTGATGAAGCAAAGGTTCGCATGCACTCAACTGAGAATACCTCTGGACAATTTCAGGAAAGAATAAGTTTATCAATATGTTCTGAATTGGAAACTTCTAGTGAAATGGATAACAATTTAGCTGTGGAAGTAGAGGAGCCCAAGGGCGATTTCACAAGTGGGTCATTTTGTAACAGTGAAAATAAATTGCATACACCAACAGACGAACCCCTGGCCTTGAAACATGCAATTGCCTCGCCTGAATGTTTTTCCTCGGGTAGAAACAAGAAAAGAGCTTTGCCCATAGATGATAATGAACTTGAGGAGGAGGATGCTGAGGAAGGAAAAAGGCCCACTGCAAAGAAAATTAGGACTGATGATCAAAGTGAGTGTATGGCAGCTAACAATGAAATCATGGAGGAAAGAAATGAATTTGGCCAGAGTATTGATGAAAAATCGAGACATTCTGCCAAAGACCGTGATAATGAAGTTAAGAGGGATGATGCTGAAGGGGAGGAAAAGACTCCCACAGTGAACGATAGGACTGGTAATGAAAGTGGATGTAAGGCGGTTGAGGATGAAATCATGGAGGAAAAAGATGAATTTAGGCAAAATATTGATGAAGAGTCGCTGCATTTGGCAGAAGAACATAATAACAAAGTTAAGGAGGATGCTGAGGAAGAGCGAACTACTGCAAAGGAAACTGAGACTGATAATCAAAGTGGATATATGGGAGCTGAGGATGAAATCATGGAAGAAAGGAATGGATTTATGCAGAACACTGGAGAAGAATTACAACATTCTGCAGAAAATTATGATAATGAAGTAAAGCGGGACGATGCTGAGGAACAGGACAAGCTCACTGCAATGGAAAATAGGACTGCTAATGAAAGTGACTATATGACAGCGGAAGATGAAATCATGGAGGAAGAAGATGAATCTATAGAAAGTATTGGTGAAGAATCACTACATTCTGCAGAAGATCAGGAAAATGTTATGTCAAGTAAGTTTGATGATATTTTACTCTTCTGTCAATTTGTTAAGCAATATCTCATCTGAAGTTAGAAGATCTTTTGAGAAGCAAAGCAATTAGAGAGATAGCATTTATGACTGCAAAGGATTTTGTCTTTTTTTTTAATGGGGTCTAGGGACAAGTTAGAGTGCTTGCCACAATGGTGATAAGTTCAAAATATGATGTCCCTATTCTTGTCTTAAAAGGTTGCAATTCCTTGTTGACTATGATAGAATAAACGGCTCTTCTCGCCAAAGCTTTTTCTGGTTATAGAGCTGATATTGTATTAAGTTCTGTATACAATGCAGAGGGGAAGAGAACGAAAGGCCATCACTACCCATAAGAAGATATCAAAAACGGTTTATCTGACCAAGTAAGAAAGAAAAATTAGAAGGCTTTTCAAGGGATGCCAACAACTCACAAGAGCCCATTCTAACAGACATAAAGGGCCATGCGCTGGCCTCATATTCTAAATTACAACAGCTGGCAATACCAACGTAGATAGAAACCAAGAGCCATGCACTACCTGCAATATTGTGGTTTAATAGTTTCAACAATACTAAGAGATCTAAGTGTTCTAAGTCGAGATTTTAAATACAAACCCTAATAGTGACCTCTTCTCAGCCCAGCTACCCCATAGTGGCCCAAAACTTCGTGATTCCTTGCTAAGGGCTCCAAGTAGAATCATGGGATATTGCCTGTCCTTGCTGCTACCAATGACCATTGCAAGGCTGACACAGATATGTTCTTCATATATAATGACAAACCATTGCACATCTCTCAGTTTGGTACTTCCCAGATTCACTGATCTACTTAGTTTTCCAAAAACATGTGTGTAGGATGCCTGAATACTCTTGTTTGTATATATGTAGAATTTGTCCATTGAAAATCTTGCTAGATATCCATTATAACCCTTTGAACTCCTTGTGCATGCAGTTTCAGATTATGATGAGAATGAAGATGACCTTGAAACATTTGAAGCTGGGCTGAATGATGTAAGTAGTAAAATCAATTACAACTGTTCATTAATTTGTATGAATTCCATAAAATGCTTGAACCATCTTTATTTATATTGTAAATGTTGGATCACATTTGTTTTGCCGGATTCCAGCGACTATGACCACTCTCGTAGAGACAATGCTATTTTTACATTAAATGGATTATAACAAGAAGATTATATATTAATTACAGTTTTTAGCTGTCAAATAAGAAAAAATATACACAATGTATACATTCTTAAGTATCTACAAATGTAACATGAATGTCTGACTTGTATTTGTTTGCAGCGCTTAAATGAATTTGGCAAACTTGATCCACTGGCTGATGAGGAACAATCTATAGTTAAATTGGCTCTCAGCGAGAAGTACAGGTACAATGTAATTGTACTTATACCTGTAATTTTTTATAAATACCAGACACAACCATACATTTCAGATTTTAGTAAAGCTTGGATACTATATGTAAATTTGTGGAATAGAGAATCCCCATTGATTGTTTAATCAGAATGTAATACTTAGTTTTCTAACCCATATATTTATAATCAGTCAATCAGATTCATATAAGTATTTCGATTACAGATTGACCCAGAAAAATATGAATTTTTTGTTATACTAATTAGTTTTGATAGATCTAACGTGTTCTTAAGCCTGTGCAATTTTGGGCTGAACAGACATGTGGTGCTTGTAAAACATCCCAATATTAGTGAAAGAATTACAGGAGGACTATTGCAGTACCTTAAGCCAAATCGGTGGCTGTCAAGTGATGTAAGCAGAATAGAAAAAACAATAGAAAAGATTCAAACAGTGTATTATGATTCATTTATTTCATTTTTTGTATAATGCATGTCTCTAGTCTTAAATACATACTTCTGAAAAAGTTCTTCAGTATTAATTTCACATATCAGAATTGCAGATATCTCCTTACGATACCAAATTGCATGACTCAGCAGATATCTCTCTGTTCAATTGAAAAAAGCATGATATATACTGTAATGGTTGCAGATAATAAATGTATATCTTGTGGCTCTGAAAGAAAGAGAAAAGAATGACCCCAAAAGTTTCCTGAAATGTCACTTTTTCAATACATTTTTCTATACCTCGGTATGTAATGAATGTACTATAATTCAAGTAACATAAATAAGATCACTTAACCAGACATCTTATCAAAATAATTATAACTTTCATTTTTGTAGCTGGATAGGGATCTGAAATCAGAAAGCATAACATCAATTATGAGAAAAACTCGAAAGCTGGAGTACCAATTAGTTAACTGTGATAAGGTAATATATACGTATGAAGTAAGTCATTTCAAATTGTGATTGAATATATTGAATCGAATTGAGTTCCCACTCATTCTGCTAAGATAGTCAAGGTGCTCAGAACTCCAAATTTATTAACTAAATATCAGCTGTGGGATGGGGATGTGGATAAAGATATGCATTGTTTTTATTTCTGATTTGATAAGCATTACAGTACCAAAGTACTTCAGATATTCCAGGGTTTTAAGACTGTTATATCAAACATGAAGGGTATTTTAGTAACATTTGCCTTCCACTAAATACAGCATTCCTCTGTTTTTTACAAGAAATAGGAGTATTGATGTGTAACAGAATCTCATCTTATGGATATGTTACTATAATAACATAGCATGCAATTAAGTATTCATTTTGCAATTCATGCAGATCTTTGTCCCCATTAATGAGAAAGGGAGACACTGGGTAGTTGTTGTCATTGATATTCAAAAGAAGAAGATCCAGTATCTCGACTCCTTGTTAGGAGAAAATCGCCAAGCTATGGAAGTAATAGTAAGTGCAATTTGAAGCTTCCCTAGATCTAATCACAATGCTAAATCTCAAGTAAAAGATGGGATAAATACTGTGAAAAATCAGGCTTTTCCATGGGTGATAATATTTAATATATAATAATATTCATAAAGACGAGTTCCGTTGTTGCAGGCATGGTACATTAAGGAAGAAGCCAAGGATAAAAGTGAAAGTAAAATAGTTTTGGATACTAAATCTTGGAAAATGGAATTTCCAAAGAATATTCCTAGACAAAGAAATAAGTAAGATATCATAACAAATCCATCCATGCATTCTCTTTGTACTAAATTACCAATATCTCTTATCCTCTTCAATAAAAAAAAAAACCAGTTAAAATCCTAACACAAGTGGGATAATCATTCTACTGGACAGTAATGATTGTGGAGTCTTTATGCTCAAGTATATTGATTTCCTTAGTCGCGGCCTGCCTATGAATTTCCAGCAGGTGAATGTTTAAGTTCCTCTAATTTAAATTTCACATGGATTTTTTATTTTGGAAGTTTGCTATTTTTCAAGACAATTGATTGACTGCCATCACCTGTGAACAGAGACATATTCCACTTTTCAGAGAAAAGCTGGTGTTAGAAATTCTAAATATAACTGGATATGCCAGTAGAATGAATCTAGAGTGAAGGCCTCTGTGCTTCATCTTTGTAAGCTATCTTTTCTATGCTTTAGCCTTGTCTATAATCGTTTCTTGGCATTGCAGTATATGCACGTTTTCTATAATTTGCATGGGGTCTTCATTATTGATAGTTTACTGCATTTTTCTTCTCAAGCTCTTTTCCCTAAAATCAGTTACAATGAAAGTTCTGTTTCTTCACTACCCAGAAGCAAAACGCATGTCATATTATGAAACTGGAATTTTCTAAAATATTCCCTGTGCTACCCAATTTAAATATGATAAAACCAAGTAGATATAAGGGACCTTGAATTGCAAATTCGCATTTGTATGAATACATGCTTACAGATCCAACCAGTAACACTGACCAAGAGGTAGACCACCACGAACATGAGTTTGACTGGATGACACAGATAACACTGGAGACAACTATCTGGATTGGGAGATATTTTCTGTTATTTTCTTTTATTAGTGTTCTAGATGATGAGAGTACATGTTTCTTTCCTGGATTATTCTTGATTACACTTTAATGTGAGTGATTTTCAAAGAAATTTTTGCCAAATAAAAAAAATGCATTCTAACAAAACAGCTCTAACTTTATATATGTTAAGGTTCTATTTCTCAGGCATGTTCTTATCGCTATATAGAAGACTGGCAATCTTTAAGCACCATGCAGACTTTTAATAATTATTACCTGAAAATGGGCGTAAACTTATCATCCGTTGGGAATCTGCAGGAAGAATGATGTTTAGTAAAACCCATCTTTTCATTCAAGGTGATTAGTGATATGGATATGTCAAATTATTGGGTTTTGAGCTTTACTTTACGATTAAGTGGGATTTTATTAATCTTCTGTAAAGACTACCTCTAATTTTTATAATATTATTTCATGTTTTTAATGAAGTTTTCTTGAGCATAAAGGAAAAAATATTCAAACGTAAGCAATTTCTTTCAATATAATTACTACTTTGTAGAATGTAGAATCATATCAAACACAGATGCATGAGATTTATTGGAGCATATCATGAGCTGATTTAAGCTTTATTTACTTTTACACAAAACCTATGCTTTATTTCTTTTCAAGGCCACGTGAACACCCTTTTATACAAAATAACAATGGAAACTAAAACCAAAACTCTATATTCTAAGACATAATAACACTTACGAAGTAAGACCAAAATTAAATTCTTACACGAGACCAACTAATAAAGACCTGCACTAAGTGCTCGAATGTGAATCAAGGAAATTGAACTTTGGGAAGGGAGTGTTAGGAGAGGAAATAATGAGAGAAAAATCATTGTTATTTGAAAAAAAATTCTCCTTTTAGTACCTGAAAAAGAGATATATCAAGATATATCTTAAGGATTAGATATATTGATGTTGAAATTTGTATTATCATTCGCTCCACTTATATATGCAAATTTTGGATACATTTACTTAAAACTTTTTGGGTAGTTCTAAGTCAGCTCTCATTGGCTCTAGATTGAGACAAATCACCATAAATCACGATCTGATAGGCTTTTCCTAGTGTACCATCTTTAGGAGCCAAAGCTAGATATGCACCTCATTTCTTGGTGCTCCCTATATAATGATATTAGAGGATTCTATCATTGCCTCTATAAGGCTTTCGAGGCCTCCCTCCCTTTCTACTTTCTTCTAGTAGTAGGATCAATGATGGTTATCCTTTTTCATTAAGGAGCTTTCCAACCATAGATCTCATCTCCTAGACGTTATAGATATATAGGGCTTAATAATGGGCTTGAGGTTTAACATGGGGCTTGTATAGGGCTTAACATCCTTGTTGGTTAACGATCCAAGTTATTGTTGGTCACCTAAATGTCAAAAATCCTTTGGTTGCATAAATGAAAAACTCACATTGACACCTATCCTGCAAGGTCCTAATTGGACCCTATCTTTCCATATTCACAAAAATGCTTCAGATAGGGAAAAAGGGCCAGTTTTTGGTAAACAACAAGATAAGATCCTTTACGCAATTTATTTTATCAACAAGAATTTTTCAAATGCAAAATTGAACCATACAGTAATTAAGAAGGAATTTCTTGATGTTTTTCATGCTCAATAAATTTAGGCATTATTTACTAGATACCAAGTTTTTGTGCACATTGATCATGGTTTTATCAAGTATTTAATGAATAAACCTAATGTTAATACTAGGATTATTATATGGCTAGTATTGTTACAGTATTATGTTATAACAATAGTTGAAAAGCCTAGGACGAAAATTGTTGTTGTAGATTTATTGTCAAGATTAATAGCTTCTTCAATTGAAGGCATGGTTAATGATCATTTTCCATATGAGCATCTCTTTTCCATCTTAGCATACACTCCTTTACTTGTTGACATACCAATTCTTGGACCACTAGGAAGCTTCCTCCTCATCTATCCTATAGGGAGAGGTGCAAGATTATTAGGTAGAACCCCTCTTGCACATGGGTTATAGTTTTCTTGTTCAAGTTGGGACCTGATCAAATATTGAGAAGATGTGTGAGAGGATGAATTACATGATATAGTGAAGCTTATCGTGATGGGTCATGGGAGGACATTTTGCATACAAGAGCATGGCTTACAAGATCTTGTAAGCTAGTTATTTTTGGCCTACCCTTCATAAAGACGTTCATCGATGTACCTCTTCATCTATCCTATAGGGAGAGGTGCAAGATTATTAGGTAGAGCACCTCTTACACATGGGTTATAGTTTGCTTGTTCAAGTTGGGACCTAATCAAATATTGAGAAGATGTGTGAGAGAGGATGAATTACATGATATATTAGAAGCTTACCATGATGGGCCATGGGAGGACATTTGCATACAAGAGCATCGCTTACAAGATCTTGTAAGCTAGTTATTTTTGGCCTACCCTTCACAAAGATGCTCATCGATGTATCTCCCAATGTGATGAATGCTAGAGGAAAGGGAAACTCACCAAGGGAAATGAAATGCAATTACAACCACAAGTATCATTGGACCCCTTTGAAAAATGGGGTATGGAATTCATTGGACCTATTGATCCTCCATCAAGAAAGAGAAGTACATCATTTTGTGTATTAATTATTTGACCAAATGCATTAAAGTAAAAACAACTAAGAGAGACATAGAGAAGAAAGTAGTGAAATTTCTTAGAGATAACATATTTTACAAGTTTGGATTTCCAACAAAGGTGGAGTACACGCAGGTGTTATACACCTAAGTCAACAAGGAGGAGTAACATAGACCAAGGCTCTTTAATAGCCCAAGTCGTTTGGAGTAGTCACCCTTGATGGGTTTATAGGTTTTGTTAGCCTAGGATCATTTCTTCTTGTGAAGGATTGAATCTTGAAAAGTGATACCTAATCCTAACTAAACTTAAACTAAATTATGGTTATGTTATATTATTCTACACGAAACTATAATTAAGTAATGAACTAAAATCCTACTATTTACTAAATTAGAATAGATTACAAGTAGAAAGTTGAGAGTCTAAATGTGATATACGAAATAATCATAATTTGTAGATTGCATTTAGAAATTTGAATTAAAATATAGTACAAAAACTAAATTATAGGATTATACTATAATATAACATGTACAACTATATTACAAGAAATAACAAAGACCAGATCATAATGAAATTGGTTCTAAATAAGAATGATTTGTAAATAAATTCATAAAAATATTTAAAGGAATGAGATAAAATGTTATTTCTACTTGTAACTATCTATTAAATCATTCTCAATGTTAATAAAGAATGAACCAATAATTGTAGTCATAAAAGTTACTTGCTTTGATTAATAAACAGATCATAGCAATCCTTATTTGAGCATTTCACATTTAGAATGTATATGAAAGACTAACTAGTAAATATATACTATGTATTACTTGGCCAAGATAAGTAAATAGGAGAAAAATGGTAATCAATTGTTTATCAAATCCATATAATTCCAATTTCTTGATCTATGGATACAACCAATAAACCATTATAAAGCAGATATAATTTACCAATCAATTACAGTTAAAGTATTAATTCAACTTGTAAGCAAAGAAGGACGCTATGCGGATCTAAACTATGGGACCCACCCACAGACACTCAAATGCTCTAAACGTCAAGATGGATAACACTCTCAGGACACAAGGCACTGGAGTAGTGTATCAATCTGGTTAAACAATCACAAATTGAGATAATACTTAGTTCAACAAAGAAATGCAATAATAAACAAACTTATGTTCAAGAGATCAAATCATTAAACAGAGGGTATTTCTATCTTCTAAAGCTTAGAAATTAAATTACAAAGACAAGAAAATATTGGTAAGACTATGGAACATAAGATACAAGCAATAACTGTATAAAAGAAATAGTATTCCACAATCATAAATTCAACAACATTCCCTTGCACAGAGTTTCCCCTTTAGGATCCTTTTCCTCTCACCCCTTCTACAATCGAATCGAGGAGTTTATATAACCCATGACCTTAGCCTTACAATCCAAAATAAAAATAAAAATATCTTTGTATCATTCGGTTACAAAAAATAAGAAAAATGTTTCATGATTAGGCCTTCTCGGCCTATGAGTAAATTAACATAAGACATATGACAGACAGGATTCCCATACAGGGTCAAGAGCGGACATAAAGTGAGTAGATGCATCTTGAATCGTATTGCCCAAGATAACTGCTTTGGCATTGCTAGAAATATGTTAAGGAAATATACTAAAATTAGATAACGTAACAATAAAACTAAAATGGGGCTGATACAGAATCTACAATTATGTAGTGCCCTTTTTATTAATGTGGGAAACTAAATAAAACAAATATTACTTGCACGACTTTCCAAACAAATTGGCTATTTTCCAACACTAGGTTCCCCTAATTCTGAGGAGATAGTAACCTTGAGGTTCGAAGAATTGATGATAATGTGAGTGTTTTAGACTTGGTTTTACCTTCAACAGAAGACAATCTTTTTTCATTTTCTTTATTCCTTCTCTGGAATGCAACCCTTAACTGGTTATCTTTATAAACTAGTTGGCTAATTCTATGTTATAGTGAGGAACAATAAGCAAATATTGTTTTTTTTTGTGTAAGCTTGGTAGTACTTCCCTTCTCTATTAGTTATCTATAAGCAGGTAACAAAATATATGTCTGGTGACCTCAACCTACCTAAAGGAAACTAGGTTTTTTGGCCACCAATCAGCTTCAAAAGTGATTCAAAATTTAAACATTCTGATCCTTATCATCCATGCTAAGTTTGCTACTATATCTACTATATACTTAATGCTTGTAAAATAAATGTTATTTGACGTAATAATCAAAATTAACTAGTTGTCTCTCTGTTTTAGTCATCAAATGATTCGTCTAGAGCCGAGTCTTTAGCACTTGACCTGGGCTCTGCAACACGGTCTAGATCTGCTTTTCCATCCTCTTTAAACAAAGGTTTTGGTGATATTGTTGCACTTGTACTGATTGTATTTCCTTCTGAATATCTTTTAAACTTGGTTCCTCTTGCTTGTCCCTCTCTGGTTCTTCTTTGTCACTGAATGTTATCATTTCCCTAGCCAGTAGGTTTTTCATCACCCAGTATTGTTGTATGGTCTGCCTGAACAGAGTTTCGCGGTCTCTAGTATGGCCTAGGTCGCTAAGGAATGGCTCCCATTCTGCCATTGGGAGCTATTCATTTTCCACAATGTCATTTAAATATGCTTCCCACGATGCAATTACTACATTTACCTGTGTTGGGGTGCCTGCATGGTAGGCATGCAAAATTCTACATGCTTTCCTCTCTCGTTCTTCAACCCCTTTTCCTCTGCATTTTTCTCACCGATGCCTCCAATCTCTTCATCTTCTGATCTACCTTCTTGCATGCCCGTTTGCCTCCTTTTCTTCCCTGTTTCCCTCCTTTTACCATCTTTTCCTGCTACAGTTTCCTCTGTCCCCTCCCCTCCCGCAACCTCACCTGTTTCTAGTGTCAGAGCTTTGAAGACGGAAGAATGCCTAAATTATTACTACCTATAATGTTAACATGAATGTACTCATTATAACCAGTACTAAATTTTGCCATATCATTTTGTCATTCGTTTTTAGTCTATTTTTCAACATTAGAACTTCTAGTTTTATTCTCAGCTGCCCAATTTCCCATAATTCGCAGCCATTCAATTATCCCTTCTCGCCTCTACTCTATACCCCCCTAGTTCCCATCCCCTAGGGTCTCCAAAGAGGTCCTCCACCTCTCTTGTAATATTTTTGGCTAGGGGTTAACTTTTCGACTACAAGGGAGCTAGGTTTTTTCAGATATTCTGTCACAGGGACGAACCCTCTTAGCTTGCTTCACTTCACCCCCCTCCTCTTGGATTTTTGAGGTTGCGTATACCTTTGAAAACCATTCCTTAATAGAATCATAGAGGTTTGTTTTTCCTCCGTCCATGCAATGTCCTTCAAGTCTAGAATTTTCCCCTCCATAGCCCCCTGACCCTTTTTTCTTCCCCATTGGTGTAAGTATCCCCCCCAAAGCCATACTATCCTAGCAAGGCCTATTTGCAAATTCTGGTTCCCTCCTCTCTCCCCCATTATTTCTGGAGGCAACAGGGCCCCCAAAAGCTAACAGAGGCATCATAGTTGTTTCTCAGCTCAGGTCAGCAGCAATTCTTTGTGGCAGGAAGCATTATCTTCCCCCAAGTTCTAACTACCCACCCATCCCTTCACAGGTTTCGTACTCCCCCCCCGGCCCTTCATGGAATACAATCAATTCATACCCAGGAAATATCAACAGGCAATTATACATGAATTCACGAAATTTTTCATTTCTTTCCACAGTTACGAAACCAAACATTATCTTCTTAAACCACGACCAGCAATTTCCTATTCAATTCAACACCTCTCTCCTTATTTTCCATACTCTCCTCGAATTGTGCAGCATCGTTTCCAAATCTACACAGAGGGGAGATTTGTTTACATACCGGATGTTGCAGACAAATTCCAGATGTTGGCTGTCGCGCCCTCCCCAACACTACGCTCGACGATCACACATTGCTCCCTTTGATCATTCTCCCTCTATCCTTTGCATGCATTCCCCCAACTGCCTTACCACCTTTCTTACCCGGCTATTCACCCACCTGCCTATTCTCATTACCAATGCGTCCTCCACTTGCCTATTTTCGCTGTCCTCCTCCCCTTCCTTCGTGTGAGGTCCTCGAATGAGGCACCCACTTCCCCTCCATTTAATGCCTTTCATCATGACCGTTTGATTTCTGTCTTCCCTAACCATAACCCGTATTCCCTCTCCGTTATCCCCATCTAGCTATCCTGCCTACCTTCTAACTGTCCTTCCCATATTCCTTCTGGCGTTAATGGCCCGGTGCACCCCGATCGGGGGTTTTTCCTTCCTCTCTTTTCTCAGAATTTATTTAAGGCTATTCATTCCTTCAATTTGATTTATCTCTTCACACCGAATGTCTAGGTTTCCTCCTGGTTTGCCACATCCACAGTTTGCTAAGAAGTTTGTTGCAACGTTCCCTGATCGACGGACATGTGTCGAGATGAGGTAATTTATTCCTTGTACCAGGATTCCTATTTCCTGGATGAGTCTTGTCATTCTCCAACTTTTGTTTATCTTTTCCCATTGGGTTCCTTGTTGTAGTTTCTCACTGTGTCGATCACCAAAGTAGAGTCCCCTTCCACCTCTATCTTCTGGAACTTTTCCCTTCGAGCAATTTCTAGGCCTTGTTTGAGCACATAGAGTTCTGCTTCTTTATTTCTCGCTATGCTAGAATCCATTGCAAACATTTAGATTGTTTTGCCTTGATGGTGTCTGAACACTCCTCTGAGGCTTGCTTCTCCTGGGTTTCCTTTCGTTGCACCGTCAAAGTTTAGTTTTATAAAATCCTCCGCGGGAAACGTGAAGTACGCTAAGGATTTTCGAGGTGTAGATTTCATCTTCCAGGAGTTCGGCATCAGCATTTGCGAGCTCAGATTTAACATTCCCATTATTTGGCTCTCCTGTGATGAGGTTTCCTAGTCTTCTGAGTGCCATTTCTCAGCTAGAATCGTCTCACGAATATTTTGTACTATCGTTACCCATACCTCCATTGTTGTCTTTTTTCCACTTTAAAAATTCTTTGATTCCTGTCTTCCCACACCGCCCATAAGAGAAATCCTAAGGAGATGTTCCAGGCTCGGTTCAGGATGGGACTCTGGCAAATTTTCTTTCTCCAATTTTCCATTGTTTTTTGTACTCGATTGGTTCTTGTTGGTATGTCCAAAGAGAATTTCATGATTCTACCATAGGACATTACTATAAATTCATATATTCAAGAGGTGTTCCATCGTTTCCTTTTTGCCTTCACATATGTAGCAAACCGATGGTCCCTGCATCCCCCTTATTTGTAACTGGTCCCATGTTAGGGCGTGGCCATGGAGGACCACCCATAGGAAGAAAGCTACTTTCGACCATAGTTTATCCTTCCATATCCGTTCCCATATGGGTAACCCTTGTTATTGTTGGTGTTCTGCTTTCAGGTAATATCCTTCTTGGATAGTAAACATTCCTTTTATTCTATATCCCCACCTTATAATATCTGATCCTTCTGCTATTGCTATTCTTCTTGAGTCCATCTCCTTATCATAGGTTGCCCACTATATAGAATCTGGTGCATCTGGCCATTGTTGTATCCTCTTCCATTTTCTCCATAGTAATCATGTCTCTACTTCCCAAAATTTATTCACCATCTGATTTGCTGGGAAATTTGTATTTAAGAATATTTCTGTTAGGTCCTACCTATTGAATATTTTTTCTCTGTGTTTCCATGCCTCTTGCTAGAACTTAGCTTTGTCTCCTCCCTAATCTCCTAGAAGCTATGGTTTCTTATCAATTCCTTATTTTTTGTTGCTAGGTTCCATATAGTCGACCCCTTTATAGTTTCCTGGGTTCTCAGTCTTCCTTCGGTCGATATAGGCATCCCATATTTTCTTCCCCATATTTCTTTCCATAAGTATGTTCCTCCCTGTATCCATCTCCATAAGAGCTTGGCTCCCATAACCTAGTTCAGATTATATGGGTCACAGAGGCCCAGCCCCCTACTTTTGTTGGCTTAATTAGCCAGTTCCAAGATAATAAATCCCATTTCTTTGTTGTTTGTGGCCCTTGCCACAGGAATTTCTTGAATTTATTTGTCATCTCATTACATACTATTTTAGGTACTGCTAAGCTTGAGAGCTGGTAGATCGAAATTGCTTGCAACACCGCCTTCAGGAGTATAACTCTACTTGCCATGTTTAATGCCTGGAAAGTCTAGTTTTGAAGGCGGCCTTGGATCTTAGCCAAAAGAACCTTCCAATTTTCCACTCTGAGCAGGTTAAGACTTAGCGGGATCCCCAAATATTTCAATGGTAGGGTTCCTATGCGGAAGCCCATTATTCTAGCCAGGAAGGTTTGGGATTGAGTTGTTGTGTTAAAGAAGAAGATATTTGAATTCTCTTTGTTGATCTGCATTCCTGAAGCATTCATGAAATGTTGCAAAATTTCTAGGATGGACTTGGCTTCCTTGAGAGTATCTTGACAGAACATCATGATGTCATCAATGAACTGTTGATGAGTTAAAGGAAGGTTGTTTCCCCACATACGCAGGCCTTTAAATTTTCCTTCTTGCACCTTTTCCTTAACATATCTTCCTAGCCCGTCAGCTGCAAATATGAACAAGAATGGGGAGATCGGATCTCCTTGTCTTAGCCCCCTTGTTCCATTGAAGGCCTCAATCGGTGCTCCATTCAGGAGGATTGAGAACACAGGGGTCGATATGAAGGAATAGATCCAATTTATACAATGGGGGTCAAAGCCAAAGGCTTTCAGGATACTTTGGAGGTAGGTCTAGCTCAACCGGCCGTATGCATTTGATAGGTCTAGTTTGATCATCATTCCTTTGGCTTTTAGGTTCTTAAGGGAGTGGATTTCCTCTTGATCAGTTACTATCCCATCCACAATTTGCCTTCCTTTGACAAAACCAATTTTCTCTTGGGAGATTGGTACTGGGAGGATCGGTTTGAGCCGATTTACCATTATGGTTGAGATAATTTTGTAGATTATGTTGCATAAAGTTATAGGTCTAAACCCCTACGGCTCTTTATAGTGGTCATATTTTGGAATAAGAGCTATAAAAGTTGAGTTTAGGGTAGGATGTACCTTTTTTGTTCTTCTGGATTCTTCCACTACTCCCAGGATGTCATCTCCTATAATTGCCCATGTTGCCTGAAAAAATTATGTCGTGAATCCATCTCGACCCGACGCTTTATTCTTTGCTAGTCCTTTGACTACCTCCTCCACTTCTTCCAAGGTAATAGCCCTCATTAGTGCTAGGTTCTAGTCCCTGCTGACTAGTTGTGGGATATGCCTAGTTATCCTGTTTGTTGCTTCTACCCTATCAGCATTCAATTTGTCATGATATTATGGAAGTGATTGACCAACAGGTTCTCCATCTCATCATTTTGCACTAGCCAGTTTCCTTCCTATTCTAATAATGAAAATATTTTGTTATATTATCTATGTTGGATCATTGCTTTATGGAAACATCTAGTGTTCCTTTCTCCCTCCGTGAGCCACTTGACTCTGAGTCAATTTTTGTTTACACAAGATCTCTTCTTGCTTCCTCCTTTCCTCCATCCTAGTCAGAATTTGTCCTTCTTCCTCCACTAAGGATTCTAAGCGGCCATTTGTTATCATCTATTGTTGCACTCTTTTCATCCTAGCCTATAACAATTCCTAGTCTTGTTGAAGATTCCCAAATTCTTCTTTGTTCCATTTCTTTATTTTAAGTTTAAGTTCTTTCCGTCGTAGTTGGAATGTATGAATTTTATTCCTCCCTTGTTCTGTAGTTGAACTCCACCATTCATTCATTTTTTTTAAGAAGGTGGGGTCGTGCGGCTAGAAAGCTTCGAACCGGAATGGCCTCTTGCTCTATTCTTGTTTTATGTCTACTTCTAGCCTAATCGGCCAGTGATCAGATCCCATACATGGAAGGATTGACACTTCATAATATACATCTCTTCTTATTAAATTCTCTGTTGCCAAGAACCTATCTAACCTTGACGTGATTTGGTGGGTTCCTCCTCTTCGGTTGTTCCATGTATAAGTTCCATTATTGGTGGGAATATCTACTAGATGGAGCTCTTCTTGAATATCCCTAAACTGTTCCATTTTA
Organism: Pinus taeda; assembly: GCA_000404065.3. NCBI lineage: Eukaryota > Viridiplantae > Streptophyta > Pinopsida > Pinales > Pinaceae > Pinus > Pinus taeda. The sequence goes on along the minus strand of APFE031700468.1, from coordinate 59,562 downwards.
GGTTCTTCCCTTCTTGTCAGATTGAAATCCCCTGCTATTAACCAAAGTTTTTTTGCATGCATTTGGCTTAGTTTCCTACTGCTTTGTATAAATTTTTCCTTTTCACCAAGAGTATGCGGCCCATATACTGCTGAGATTATGATCCACTCTTTAGTCCCTATATTCCGAAAGCGGCCAGTCAGGATTCACGACATTGCTATCCAATGGTCTACCGTTACCTCTTCTGGGTTCCATAGGATGGTTATTCCTCCTACACTTCCTTTTGTATCCAATGCTTCTACTTCGTATCTCGGTTTCATTTTCCGTAAGATCTCCTCTAATTTTTCTCTTGTTACCTTTGTTTCTTATAGGAGAACTATTTGAGGCTTTTCCTTTCTTAATCGATCTTGTAGGTACCTCTGTTTTCCACAGTTGTTAAGGCCCCTTATATTCCATGATATCACTATCATTGGTTAACTTTATTAAGTTGTTGGAATATCGTTGATAGCGGTACTACCCTTCCAGTGTTTACCAGCATCTCTCCCATTATTTGGATTAACTCTTGTAGATTTCTTCTCCCTCTTTTCTTGCCTCCTTTACTTTTGCTATGATGTTCCTGGGAGTTTTCTTGTTTCATGCCAAGCTACTTTGTTATGTCTACTTGTCCTTGTCCTTGGTTATCCTTATATTGCTGGAAAGTTTCCTTGTACAGCTTATTTTGATCCTCTCGAATGAATCTTTCGTCCAGATGTCTCCACTCATTTAAAAGTCTTTTCAAAACTTCATCTTCCATTCTCAACTCCTCCCTGTCTGCATCTACTTCCATTACGGTGAGATCTATTCACTCCTGCTCTTCTTTTTCTGGCAGATCTCTTTGGGTGTTCCTCTTTGGGATTGTTTTTTATTTACCCTGACATCTCTCATGTTATTTGTCCTGATAATCCATTGGTTTTGTCTCATTTTTTGTTTCTTCTTTTATTTGTAGTACCTCATATCTATTTTTACTGGCCTTTTGCTTTTAGTTATGGTTTCCTAGATTTTGCTACACTCTCGTGGTATTTTTCTTGTGTGTGACTTCTTTAACCCGCTCATTGGCCTCTTGTGATGGTTTCAGCTGTTGCTCCTTTAGATCCGGACATTCTTCTTGGTTCAGCAAACATTCTTTGAATAAGTGGCCATACTCATGACACCGGGGGCAACGGAACGGGATATGCTCATAATAGAAGGTATGTTGCCAGATTTTATCATGATATTCCAGTTCTATTGATTCAGGGATGGGCTCTGAAATATTCATATACACGTAGATCCTTGCATATGAGGTGTATCGGCCCCTTCGTGTGGTTTCTTCTATTTTGAAAATCTTCCTATTGCATTACTTATTCCTTCCAGAATTTTTGATTCCCAAAAATCCATTGGGAGACCAAAGATTCGCACCCAGACAGGGGCTCCCAGGAATTGCTCCTTATCTGGGTTATAGCTATCTTCCCAATATCTCATGAACAATCCTACATTATAATGAAAATATGGACCGTTTTCTAAAACTCTTTCCTTATCTTGTAGGTTTGAGAAAATTACCGTGAAAAATCCTATGGCTCCCAGCTTGAGTTCTACATGGCCTTTTGATTTCCATTTTTGTTGGATCCACTTTATTAGGTCCTTCTCCGTAAACCAGATGCCAATGAATTTGCATATCATCACATGATCCTTCATGTAGTTGTGATATTTCTCCAATTTGTTCAGGGGCATTACGAATCTGGGTTTCTCAGTTGCACATGGAAAACATTGCCCTTTACTTCTTGATTGTCATCTAGCTCCAAGGACAGAGCCATTGTTAGGGCCTACAGCTTCCGGGGAGCTTCGTTGGTTTTTGGCTTTCCTGCTTGCCTCACCAGTTGTTACATTTCGGTAGGAGGGGATCTCTCTCCCCCCCTGGCTTGAGCTTGCATGTCTCTTCCTTCTGTCGGCTACCTGTCATATCTAGTAGCGCCACTAGAATTGTTAGGGTTTGTGCAGGTTTTCAAAACCTAGTTGTACTTCATCTCTTGCAGAGCGAAAAATAATTACTTGCGCCATATCAAAATTTAATAAGAAAATATTGTTGTTTCCAATACATATTTGAAATTAATTCATATGAGTGAGGGTTTCCAAAGGAGACATCACCACAATTGACAGTATTGTCATGACCCAGAAAAAGATCTTGAGAATGCAACTTATTATTTTTCAGAGATGACTCGGGATTGTTTTCCAAGTCTTCCAAAGGAATGGTTTCAAGAGGATCGTTGGGTCTGGCTCTTCAAGCCTTGACAATTATTCTTTGCATTTTTTTTCTTTTGTTATTTCCTATAGCTAATTAGTTTCATGTTCATCAGTAGAATTGAACCTATAAGCTTTGGTTGCAATCCTAGTAACTTGGAGAGAAGTTAGGATTTTTTAATTTCAATCTAATTGTTCTCTAAAGAGGGTGACACTGGAATTTGAGGAGAACCCTCACATTCATCTTGTTTTAACTCCTCATACATCGATGGAGTGGAATCAATAGGCAAAAGGTCAAGAGAAGACTAAACAAGATCAAATGGTGGTGATTTACCATAACCATTTCTAGTAAGAAACAAATCCCAGTCATCACCAATATGAGATAAGTGATATCTAACCAATATACAGATTAACTTGTGATTGAAAACAGACCTTTCGGGGTTTTTGTGCTTGGCCTAGTAATCCTTTGACATTCTTGTCAAACTAGACTTCATGAGAAAGTATGGAACATTAAGCTTTTGGCCTAGAAAGACCATCAAAATCCGAATGTGATACATAAAAACAACATTGTAATGACCCTCAAAGGATATATATCTACGAATTAAATGAAACATATGCCATTTTGGTTTGAGAAACAATATACGCATACCTTTAACGGTGTATTCACAGTCCTTATTCTCTAGCAATTTCCTTCATGGAATGTTTTTTACTGCAAATTTTTTTGTCCAACATTTACCTTCTAAGGGTAATTGGGTGGTTGTTCTGATTTCCCTCCCTCATTCCAGCGCACAATCGCTCTGGTCCCCTCTGTGTCTCTCTGCATTTGTTCCACGATCCCCTACTTGGTTGGGATCTCCGCTTTCTCCCCAGCTTATTGTTGCTTCCCATTCCACCCTTTCTTTCATTCCCCTTCGCTCTTTGTCCTTCACTCTGTCCTCCCCCCTCCTCTACGGTGTAAGCTCTTCATGCTCCCTTCCCTCGACCCTGAAGGGCTGCTCCCTCTCCTATTCAGGGCATTCTCAGACTTTTTCCATCTCTGTTCTCAGCGGCAAGGCAAATTACTTTACATACAACTAGCCCCTCTCACTCCAATCAGAATAGCAAGACAGCATTCAGCATCCAAGAAATGGCAAAAAGTGAAGACTGCCTACACTGCGCAGACCTTCAGATGGAACTGGAGCAAATCCGCATGCATCAAAGGATCTTGGACGCTAAAATCAATTCCCATGCCAAAATAACCAGTGAGAAATACGAAGCAGACCTCAACCTCCTTCACAGAGTCTCCTCACTCCAGGAACAGTTTAATGATCTAGCCAACAGATGCAGCCACGCTCATGAATCAATTGACATCCTGAAATACATGATGAAGAAACGAAATGTGCCCAGCACCAGTTCTTCAAGTCTTAGGAATGCTGAAGTTGACATGAAGCCAGACGATTCAACAACACACCAGATCAGCCATATTAGCATAGATTGAGATGTATTGTAGATATTGCTTACTATTGTCTCAATTTGTTAGAATTTTCACTTGCTCATTTTTCCACAAGTCAGAATGACAGAAGCAAAGGAGAATTTTGTCCTTCTAATCATCTCCTAGCTTCGCCTATGGGCCTTAAAGTCTTGTATCTCAGGAGCTCAGTCTCCCAATATTTTTTGGAATATAAATAGCAACCGACTATGTTAAAAAAAAAAAAGGTAATTGGGTGGTTGTTGCTACAAGCTACAAATAGATTTTAATTTCAAGGTCACCAATGTAATCTCTTATTCCATTGAAAGTAGCAACAAAGTCCTTAACTACTTCATTATTGTGGCCTTGAAAATGTTGCAAGAATTGACACTATCCTACTCAATGAAACATAGCTAAACTCTCTTCATCTACCTCTACATTTTCTGCTCCAACAAGATCTGCTCAAACTATTGGAGGCATGTTACATAGGAAAATTCATAGAGAAAGGTATAACAAGGCTTGGGAAATCAAAACCATACATGAAACCCTGAGTTACAGGACCCTCGGAATCAAAACAACAATGGTTAAATGAGATAGTTTGATGAAACCTTCTTGTAAAATAATCAGAGGATTAAATCAAGAGGTGTCAAGTATTGGGTTGGGACAAATCCATAATGGCCTTGGAATATGAGCATTGAATGATGGCTATGAAATCACGAGCCATATAACAATTCTCATGACTACATTTTGGCACTTAAGGCTCAAGCTCCCAAATCAGCAGGTGACTAGGCACGATAGATAAAATATCAACTGAAACCAACACCTACCATAAATGAAAATTCGTAAATAGATCACCAAAAATGATATATGGCCTTCGAAATCAATGTAAAATTCGTGAATGTAAATCAAAACTAGATATGTCATAAATAAAGGATATGATGAGACATATACAATGCCATCATATAGGTTATAAAATTTAGGTTTGGAATCATTGATTTGAAAATGACATATTTAAAATCAATCACCACATTAACATAAGGATGAAGATAGTAATATATATGATGGTTTTAGAAAAAAATTATCCCATTAGCATTTAATCATAACTTAGGGTTGCTACAAAATCTTGCACTTAAACTCCAATATTGTTATTAGGGGCAATATCAATTGGGACCAATCATAGTGATTGGAAGAAAATAATACTTATATCCCAATGAGTGTAGGAATAGATCTATATCGAATCATCATGACACAAAAAATAAAAATGATATTCAGAAAAGAAATGCAGGATTTAAACCATTATAAACAACAAAAAACATAATGAAGTTTTAGGAGGTCTTTTTATTTTATTTTTATTTTTTTAAAGAAAAATGAAGGGAGTGAGTTGGCGTGCCAACATTGGCGATTGACTAGGTGAACGAGTTTTCTCTACTTGAAATGAAAAAGTATGGAATGAAAGTCAAATGTAATATAATCATGTATAAAATGTTGAAAATCAATTTCCTTTAGTTCAGTTTATTAAAAATTTACAATTGCTTATTCATTATTTAAGATAGAAGAGTCTGCAACATACAAAAATGAAGATAAAATCCACCATATCTCAGAAGAATCCTTATAAACAATAGATTATAAATATAGAAAACAAATAAAGTTGGTTAAAACATGACTTTAATACCATAGGTGGACTCCCACTATTGTTAGCAGGGATACATAGCCTTGGCAAGGTCACCTTTTAACCCAATGATTTTCGAGTATCTCATTTATCAGATTCAGATTTAGAGTGCATTAGGCAATAAGTTTATTAAATATTAGTTGAAGGTCACTATCTTGGATTGGTAACCAGAAGATGGAAATTCCATTCACAAGGACTAATGAAAGTGAACAATTTGGCTTGTGATGAGACCCCTTGTCTTTTAATTTTTCAACTGAAAGCCATCACCTTGAATTGGTGACTAGATATGGTAACGTCACTTTCGTAATACTCATGATCATGGTAGGTTGCCTCGTAATGAGACTTGTTATCCCTCAGTTAATTATTTAGTAGCAATAAATAAATTATTTTAGTTGTATTTTTATCTTTTCATATTTTTTAATACACTAATAAATATTGATCCTACTTGCACAGGGAAGAAAATTTGCTCCTTAGAAGCTTGTGATGGTGTAACAAATTGAAGTTTCCAACTTAACAGAAGTGTTGTTATTTAAGATAATTTGTTAATTTATGATGAGGATTTTCCTAAAATGAAATGGATTTGGGTAATTTTTGCAGTCAAGACCAGACTTAAAGAAAATATGAAAAGGAATCGTGTTCATTTGAACTAAACTAAAATAATTATTCAACAATAAACGCATGGATCAAAAAATCATTTGATTTCATTTCCCTTAAAAAAATTATGTTCAAGCATATTATACCATGGAGTGGGAAGAAAAAGATAGTACCAAAACACACTTAAACAAAAATTTGCATTCACATAAAAAGCAAAAGAAAATCAGAAAGCAAAAACAAAAGTATATACAAAAATATGTATAGAAGTCTCCCAAAAGAGATCACGCAAAATATATCTTTAAAAGCTTCCCATTTATAGGGAGGGACTCAAATTGAACGTCCAGATTCTGTAATCAGAAAGTGTTGAGTCCAATATTTTCTGTAATAATTAAAGGTCCCAACCACAATCTCTGAAACTTAGCATGTTCACCCTTGCCCTCATGGGCCTTATCCCATTTTAAAAAAAGATCACCAACTTCAAGGTCACAGTCAAAAGAAAACTTATTATCAAACCATTATTTTACTAACTGTTGATGTTGATTCAACTTGGTTTTAGCCTTTTGTCTCTCTTCCTCAACCTATAGTAAGGTATTAATTCTATTTTCCATAGTTTATGACTTGACTTCTTGGACACTTTGAGATAATTGGAGAGAAGGCATAAAAACGTGAGGGGGTAAAATGGCCTCTCTACTATAAACCAGAAAAAAGGGTGAGTTTCCTATAGCAGCTTTAGGTGTAATCCTATCATCCCATAATGCATTGAAAAGTGCAGTGTGCCAATTCTTATGATTTTTTTAGACTACTATTTTAAGGATTTTTAACAAGTTTTTGTTTGATGATTCGATAGGACCATTTCTATATGGATAATAGTTTGTTGAATATTTTACTTTATTCCCTTTTTCCACTACATATGCATCCAGTTCACGAGATGAAAAGTAGGGTGCATTATAAAAAACCAGAGACTCAAGAACACCAAAATGAGTGATTATGTGTGATTGCAGAAAATCAATAACCTAGTTAGGATTTACCACACACAAAGGTGTTGCCTCCACCCATCTAGTAAAATAATCAGTGGCTCTAATAATAAACTTATTTTGTTGAGATGAGGGAGGATTGAACGGTCCAATTATGTCCAAGCCCCATTGCTTAAATGGAGCTTCAACAATGACAAGTTGAAGAGGGAAAGCAAATTTTTTTAAGTCTGTTGGTGGCCTTTTGGCAGGTTTCACATTTTCACACAAAGGCATGAGAGTCTTTAAACAAAGTGGGCCAATAATAGTCTTCCCTCAAAATTTTATGCATAGTGGTATTACCACCAAAATTCCCACCAGCAGGGCTAAAGTGGAGTTCATGAAGAATGTTTTAGGCATCTTCCTATTCTAAACAACGAAGTAACACTCCATTATAATTTTTTATGTAAAGAACATTGTTAATAAGTTGATAAGGAGTTGATTTTAATCTTAATGCTCTTCTATGAGCTATATTTAAATGGGAGGGAGTTGTACAATTTTCCAAATATAATATGATGTCTGAATACTATTAATGGGAATTCTAATCCTGACAAGGGATTTCTTTATGAAATAAGGACAATTCGTTGTTCAGAGAGGAATCATCTGATGTAGTGGAATGGTCACTAGGAAAGAAGTTGATTATGCAACCAATTTATAAAGACCTTGACCTCTAATGATTTGTGTTGGTTTAATTTCTAGGTCAAACTCTTGGAGTGTAGTCATCTAATGAGCCATTTTTTCTCGAAGTTCCTTTTGTATCAATAGGTTCGTAATTGTTGGATATGGGACAATCACTTTAGTTTTAGACTTAAGCAGATATAAACAAAAATTATTTATATCTTTGTACATAGAAAAATTTTGTTTTTCCACTAGTGAATAGTTAATTTCTTCTCCTTTAAAGGTAGAACTCATAAAAGCAATAGGGATTTTAGTATTGAGTTTAGCTTTCTGTGTGAGTGCGACTGTATAGGTAGATTTTGAAGCAAAAGTGTACAAAAGAAAATCTTTGTAAAAAGTAGGACTTATCAATGTAGGATCATTTGTGACGGCCTGTTTAATGGTGTTAAAGGCTATTTTTGGTGGACCTTCTCCCCATTTAAAAACAACAATGTTTTTCTCTAAGTCTTACAAAGGTTTCACGATTTCAGAAAAACTAGGAATAAAGCATCTGAAGAAATTTTTATTTCCCATGAAGGACTGCATAGCCATTTTAGAATTTGGAGTTAAAGAGTTAATGGCCTACAATCTCTCAGGATCTATCCTAATTCCATATTTGACAATACAACCCAGTAATTTCCTTGAGTTACTGCAAAAATTGACTTTTTGGGTTGAGGGAAATTCCAAATTTTCTACACCTTTCAAACACATTTTACAAATGCAATAGATGGTCGGATATTTATTTTAATAAAATGGTTACATTGTCCAGGTATTTAATCACAAATTCATTAATGAGGCCTCTAAAAGCAATATCCATCGCCCATTGGAAAGTTTCCCCTGAGTTTATTAATCCAAAGGGAAATTTCCTGTAGGAAAAGGTACCCCAAGGAGTTCGGAATGTGGTCTTCATTTAGTCAGCAGATGCTATGATAATCTTATTATAGCCTGAAAAATCGTCCAAAAAGGACAACATTTCAGAGCCATAGACACATTGAAGTATTTGCTCCATGGGAGGCATAGGGTAGTGGTCTTTTTCTTAGGCTTGATTTACATTCCTAAAGTCAACACATAAATGAATATCATTATTATTCTTTCGGACAGGTACAAGGTTTGCAACCCACAAGGTGTGTCGCGCGGGAAAAATAATCTTAGTACCCAAGAGTTTATTGAATTCATCTTCAACTGTAGATTCGAGATTGGGATGAATTTTCCTAAGTTTTTGTTGAAAATGTTTAGTTGGGGTTTCATAGGGATTCCATGTTGCATGGTGTTAGGGTCGAAATCTTGAGGTCATTATAAGTCCAAGAAAATACATATCTATATCGCTTGAACAAACTAATGAATTGGAATTTTTTTTGGGGATACATTCTATCCCTAAATTAATGCACTGTCAGTTATCTCTTCTCCCCAAGTTAATGACTTTGATTCTCGTGACCGAACTATTAATTTTTCAGTTTCTTGTCTTATTAAATCTATCATGCAAATCATAAATATGCTCTAATCTAAAAACATACTTAGGGAATGGCTTTACTGTCTTGGAGAGTTCATCTGCTGAATAAATTCACATAAATTATGTTGAATAAATTTGAGAAAATTCCCATAAATTTTGTTCAAGGGAGACTTCATCAATGACTACATTGTTGAATGTGCCCTCCATATGTAGGAAGTCGATCATATGTTTTTCATCATCGAAGTCACGCCAATTAGTTATGTTGTTAGGTAGGGATGGTTTAAAAAATAATTCTATTGTAAAAGAGTTAGGAACAAAAATTTTAGTTGGAATCAACCTTCAATCTACATTAGCTAATAATTTTGCTTCCCGATTTGTAGTTCTAGGAACAAAGTCAATATTGAAAGCTGAAAATTTCAATATCAAATCCCATACCTCATATTGATAGGTCTTCAAATGATTTGAAAGACAATGAATTGAATTATTTACCTTTCTGATAATTATTTCAGAGTCACCATAAGCTTTCATACATTCAACTCCAAGATCAAAAGCCTTGTGGATCCCTTGAATTAAGACTTCATACACTGCAACATTGTTAATACATTGAAATTCCAATATGCATGCAATAAAAAGTTTATTTCCTCTAGGATCCAAAATTAAACAACCAACGCAAGCCCCATCTTTAGACTTAGAACCATCAAAATAAAGTGACTAGATTTCAGTTTTATCAAAATTTAACATATCACTGATACCAAAAACTCTATGATTTGTTGTTAATAAAAAATTGATTATTTATAATGAGATTGTTGTTCCAAATTCGAAATAGGGGATAAATCAGCAATAAATTTTCCAAAGAAAGAGTCAATAGCCAACAAATCATTTGATTTAACTGGTTCATTTGGATCATTTAAATCAATATTTATGTCTTATTTATGCCTCCCTATTTATTCTTATTTTATTTGGTTCCCCTTTCAAGTGCAGCCATAATTGAGTCAAATCAATGTCCATGAATCCCTTAAGGTGTTGCCGCCAATCCCTACTCAAAAACAAGCCATAAACTTCAGGAATGTCAGAACCATAATATCTATGACGTGATGGACTCTGATCTTTTGAAAATCTAATTAGAACATAATTGAACTCTCCCTACTACTTTAACAAAAGATATGTCCAATTGTACAATTTTTACATCATAAGGTTTCATTTGTGCATTGTTATTTTTACAGATGGAAAGAGGCATTACATTAGAATATGCACATGTATTAATCATACAGTTGTGGACATTTCCATTGAAAATTTGCAAAGTTAACAAAAACAGTGGGGGCTTCTTACTATGAATAGCAAGGTTCTTATGTTTCAGGATTTGAACTCTTCCAAAATAGATTTATCAAAGGTAGCTACATATTTACTTGTAGGAGCTTTTAAGTTAGGAATGCATTGTTGCACTTTTTTTTGAATTACAGGAATTTTCCAAAGCTAATACAAGGAGATATTAGCCTTAATTTTCTTAAGATCATTTATTGGGTCATATTCTATATCTGCAAATGTAGATTTTTGAGTGCTTGGTGAATGTTTGTCTATGTTTTTATCTTAGGCAAATTGAGTTTGGCTATCATATAAAGCTTTACTACTAGTCTACACACAAACAGAACTAAAATCTTCTTCAAAAATATTTAGTGAAAAATCAGGAGGTTGAACTTCTTATTGATTTCTGAAATCAGGTGCAGTTTCTTTCTATTACATTAGAGAAATTTTGAGGTCATAAATGCTCCTAAAAATAAAAATGTACAACCAAAATCATCTTTACTAGAACTAATAGGATTCAATATGATGATGTCAACCATGGGGGATGATTCGTCATTTTTGGAGTGAAAAAGTAAAAAGATTAAAAATGTATATATTTTTTCAATTTGTATTTTTGACTTATCTCCTTATGGTTTTATTTGAATTTTGAGTGGGATCACTTTTTGGATGCAAAATTTAATTCCTCATCCAAGGAGTACCCATGTTTCATAATTTTGATGGACCCTGTTACATGAAAAAATGAGAAATACATGGAAAAATGTGATTGCAGTGACATTTTTCCACGTATTTCTCATTTTCCATGTCGCGGGGTCCTTCGAAAGTATTAAACGTGGGTATTCCTTGGATGAGGAATCAAATTATGCATCCAATGAGTGCTCTCGCTTGAAATTTCAGTAAAACCATATGGAGATAAGTTTAAAATATGAGTTAAAAAAAATAGTTTTTTTTCTTCTTTTCCTTCTAAAATTTGATGATGTAATCTAATATTATTTTATTATTTCCACTATTATTTTTTAATATTCCTTAGTAGGCCCATTTTAGACCTCAAAATTTCTCTAATGACTGTTATTAGAGGTAGGTTCATGATTTGTTGTCAAAGCTTGCAAAATGTTTTCCAAACCCTCAATATTCATGCCCTCAATAAGGGGAGGTAGTTTATGAGATGGTGGTCTCTTAAGTGATTGTTTTAAATTCCCCCTATGAGATGGTTGTTCTGATTTTCCTTTCTTCAGGTCAATAATTTCATTTGAAAATTTATTTATGACCATTTAAAGGCTTTCTAGATCAAAGGTTGATTGGTCTTTTTAAATAGTTAATTGTCTTGATGTTTTTGCTTTCTTACCAGAGGAAGAAGCAGCATCGGATTATTTATTGGTACTTGTCTTAAGGCTGATAACTTCTCCAGTTTCAAGGCCTCTTCAAAGGCTTCCTGCAAAGTGGGATTCTAAGCCCTCTTTACCCATACAACTATTTCATGGTGCAAATCCTTCACATAATAAGCAATAATTAAATTTGGAGGAGGCAAGGACTCAACAAGAATTTTTTTTAAAGACAAAAATTTAACATTAAAGTCTTCCACTTTCTCTTTGTTCTACATTTTCATGTGAGACAGCTCATCGACCAAAACTTCAGGTGGTTTATCATCCCTAAATTACTCGAGGAATGTGGACTCAAATTGTGCCTGTGAGGTTATCGTCTGAGGAGGTTGAGCAAAGTACCATGTGGTGGATTTTCCCTCAAATGTATATGGGAATAGTTTGCGTACTACATCCTCATGACAAGCAATTTTCTATCTTATGGCAACCATTAATTCTTTCGCATGATATTTAGCAGGATGTTTTGAATCAGGATCAAATTTTGGTAAAAATTTATGGGAATTCATTGAGAGGGTTGTTGTACTCCTAGGACAGCCATGTGATGCAGGAAAGTGTTCCCTATGCGGACAGTGGCAACCCCTCTAGCCCTAGAGTGGGTCTAGTCACAGCAAGGACAAAACAACTATTAATTCCCTTAAATAGTCTTCGTTGGAGGCCTACCTCAAACCGGTGGTCAATGAAGTTCCGTTGCATTGCTCCAACTTTTGTTTCCTTCTCCTTAATAAGCGATCAACCTGAAACACCACAAAGAAACAACAGAGCATGTAACCAAGAAACAATAATGATCTATTTACTCATAAAGTCAAGAAGTCATGAGTTATCAAGTAAATTACATACAAGACATAGGAAATCATCATTGATTGTATTAATAATAAATCAAGAGCAAAGCTTACAACCAAGTCTTGACGTCGCAAGCCTTCTCAGAGGGTCCAACCTGTGTGTTTCTTCAAGCATTCACTCTCAAATATGGGTCTCCCAAATAGCAATATATATCTCTCTCTCATTCATAAGATTTTACACAAGGTTAAGGGCACTCCGCACCTTCTTGCAAACTACAAATTAATCCCACACTTGTCGCACTCACACCAACTATCTATCAAAATCAAAAGCAGCAACAGCATTGTACAACCAAAAGAACTAGCAGATGATAGCAATTGTGAGTGCTTTTATAGGAGGAGTCTCCATGAAATGAGGTAGAGGGAGCTTATCCTGAGGGCAAGCAACACAAAGGATGGAACTACCATGCCAAAGGGGGTAGGGCGACCCAAACTGACCCAATAACCAGGTCCAGAGACATCCAGAAGGCCAATTGTTGGAACGAATTCACTCAATCTGGATCATCACTGGTCGATAACTAAGCTTTAGCACCGACATCGCTAGGAAGAAATGTATTCAGTCAAACCGTCACTAAAGATAGCAAATAGCCTCGCGCCGAGGCATGAAATCTGACCGTCACAGGAAACAGATGTTCTCCTGCGACAAGAGCGCAACTGGACTGTTTATGACAGAGGTCCGTCGCGTATGTTAAGTGGATTCTCGCGATGAGGCAGAAATCTTAGGAAAAGTGGGTCAATTAGAAACATAAGAGAGCGTTTATTTAATATGAGCATGTTTTAATGAACACATGACACAGTAGAAGGACTAGGGTGAAGGCAGTGACAAATTACTGTGTAACAGATGCCCCCTAAAGTATTAAGCCCGAGAGAGTGGGAGGGGTGAAATGCTTTACAAAACTGTCTGAACTGGAACACCACCTGGAAGAACCTGCAGGCGCAAGTACAACTGATATCTCTTATAGTGAAATACATGTAGTCAAGGCATGGGCGCAACCATCCAAAAGACATACGAACTAGGTCTGTGGTATGGATGCAGCCACCCAGCTAGTAAGACAATGATAATGATAAAGGTATGGTCACAGCCATCCATCAAAGATTCATGTAATCACGAACCACTCCACGCAGCTCGAACATGTGTAATCTTCGTTCAAGGTCTTGAAACCCAACCAATCATAGTACAAATTCTAGCATGCGAACAAATGTGCTAAGGTCGAGCATGATAGAAAGTTGCTTGAGTACCGATCAATGATGAAAACCGTTAACAAGCATGAGAGAAACCACCAATAATGTCAATGGCTCTCAAGGTACTGTGAAGAATGAGCTAAAGTGGAACACTCGTGGAATCACCCAATCGGCGACCAATGATGAAAGTTGATCATCAGGCGCAAAGAACTTGCCATTGAGGCACGCAAGCTCCAAGGTACCAAAGGGGATCTCTAGATCAGTCTCTTGGATAATGAGCTGACGTCGACAAAAGACGATCTGTCACAGGAGGGTCATAATGTTTCCCCCATCAATGACACGAGATAAGGAACAAGTGGTAGATAGTGAAACAGAGTATCAGAGGAGGAGGTAAGGATGTGAACTGCAGAAGGATTATACTCTTGAACATGTCGGCAACACGACTCTGGAGGGTGGCAGCACTCAGGTACCAAGGGATCAGAGGCTTGATGGAGATAGCATGGACCAGATGGAATAAGGCTATATGGCAACCCAAAAACCCTGAAAAGCCAAATGATGATGTATGGATATCTCGACCCGACAAGAAGAAAAAGTGTCGATGTTCAACAGTGACTAGTTGCCGCAGGTAACCAATGACAACTTCCAAATTTCCCCCACCATTGCTGGCCAGTACCCCAATTATTTTTGGAAACAAGCTTGAAGGGGATAGCATATTCTTGTAATATAAATTCGACCTTCAGTCGAATCCAACCTAGTAATAATTTAACGAGCCCTGGGGAGGAGAAGCTCGAGTCTCGTCATGGTGACGAGTCCAATGTCGTCAGGATTTAACGAGTCCAACATAGGTAAAACTCGGAGTCTTTTTCATGTTTAGAGAGTTTGAAAAAGACATGGAAAAGAAAAATCCAAGGGGGGTCCTTTTTCGTAGATTTGTGTCTCTCGAGCCCGAAAAAGTATAAAACAATACTTGAGAGAACCGCTTGACCGTTACGATCAAGGAGTACTTTTCGTCATTAGTGACCTCAATCCTAAAGAGTAGAAAAGTGATCGAAGGCACATCGTTTCGTAACCAATAACGGACCTGAAACGAAAAAAGCCCAGCAATATTTTCGTGTTTATAGAGTCGGAAAAGAGCTCAAAGCGGACCTCCTCTTATTTTTTCTAACGAGTCAAAAGGAATAACTCGACAATTTTTTCATCTTTTAAGTCGGAAAAAAGCGTTAAAGAAGACTTTTGGAAAATATGGACCGTGTATACAAAGTATGACATAACCCGCCACCTGTAGCTCTACACAAAACACGTCAAACATAAGACCCATTCGACATAAATACAGTCAAAAACCCAAAAAACCCTAAAAATGAGATAAAAATGAAAAAAAACCCACACCCTAAAGTGTAATTTCTAATTTTTTCAAAAAATTACTATAAAAAGGGAGTGTGGTAATTCATTTTTTACCATTTACATTTTGCACTTTTACCTTTGGGCATTTGGAGCACCAACCTGAGCGAACTTCTCAAGTCGATTCCAGCACCATCCGTCCACGGTTCCTCCTAAAACCTTCCCCAAGTAAGTGCATTCTTCCTTGCGCTGCATTTGAGTGGTTCTTTTATGCAATTTAGTGTTAGGTAGGTGGTTTTAGGTGGATTTTCAAATCCGAGTCCGCCTCTCGGTCGTACCGGAAAAACCGCTTGGGTTCGCGACGACCGAGCGTGATGACATGCACCACCTCCATGATTGTCACGAGAAACAGATGTGATCTCGCGACGATCGCAGGAAAAATGAACTATTGACCCTGCGTCATCGCCGTTGTTTGGAAAACAGTTGTGATGGCAACATGAAGTTGAATTTTTGTATAAATTATGGATTTAAATTTATGAAAAGAGTTCTAATTCATTTTTCTTTTAATGCAGGGCAACATGGCATTTGTTTAGCAAGAACAAACTCACGATATCAACGATGAGCAAACATTCAATGATGTTGGGTGCCGAAATGCTTCACGTTCTTGTGGATTACTAAAAAAATTTCTCACTCCGCATCTTCGGGCCCAACCCGACTTGTTAGAGTTGCTAATTCGTGCTTGGAACCCAACGGATGAAAAGTTCATTATCCGGGGCAGAGACATTGAGTTCGATGCTACTAATATATGTTTCCTGACCAGATTGTGCCGTCACGACGAGAGGCCGATTCTAGAGGGCCAATGAACCGGGGGCAAATCACTGGACATGTTGATAGCACGAGTGTGCCCAGGGGCACGTAAATCAAACACTAGCGGGAAAGTGGAAATTCCCACGATAAAAGACTTGGTTCTTCGCTCGATTCTATTTATGGTGACAAGCGCAGCGTGCTCCCAAGCCCAACACGAGACAATAAAGACCCACCTCCGGTTGGCTCTTGATTGCCTTATCCTGACCATGTACAATTGAGCGGAAGCGGTGACCATTAACATGAAGAGACAGCTCACCAAATGTCATCACGGGTAGGTGAAGCAATTTGATTACAAGTCTATCTTGATCTCGCTCATGTTGGAGCGAGTTCCGGCACTTCAGTTACAGGACATGGACTTGGATAGGACTAGACCTCAGGAGACCCGGATCACTCACTGGGCGCATGTCATGCCATGAGGGGTGGCGGACGACCAGTGTCATGGGGGACACTATTCCGAGAGTGGCTGGATCGCCAGATGATCTTCATCGAGGATTGGCCATACTCTGGTATAGATTTTCGTGGAGACCCTGACATGCGGTTGCTCGCTGGTGAGAAGTGGGACGATGGAGGTAAAACACCTGATCATACTATTTTGTATTTTATCTTTTATGATATTTTTTGGATTTTTTCATGCATATGTCTTAATGATGTACTCTATGTTACTTGTAGATGTGGGACCAGAGAGGCCTATGGGACTAGCTCCAGATGCACGGAGGGATCCACAATTCATCAGAGAGCTGGCCTTAGTTCCCCCAGCTGGCAGTTCAGTGGAGACAGTGGCCCGCAATCTTGAGGGCCTGACAGAGGGGATCCCAGATTACAGGGGGGTCAAGGAGGTCCCCATAGAGTATCAAATACATATAGTAGGGGTGATACCTAGGGTGCATAGACTCTTGAGACGAGTCGCACGAGCAGTGGTGTGCTACAGGGAGCATAACCCACCGCATTAGACACCTAGGTTTTATTTTCTGCTGATTCTTTGGGAGACATGTGTCTCGGATGTATGGAGAGCACAGACCCTATTTGGACATATACAGTTTATTTTTTGAGCGCCTCGGTGCGCCACATGAGATGTATATATATATATATATACAGATTCCTATGGTTCATTGTTATGTTTTGAATGCTTCTATATGTTGCTTTGATTACATGTTGCATAAATGTTTGTCTAATACATGATTTTCTAATGCATCAGTTAATGTGTTTAATATTTTTGGAATGTGTTATATATATATCTATATATATATATATAATATATATATATACACACACACACACATACATATTCCTATGGTTCATTATTATGTTTTGAATGCTTCTATATGCTGTTTTGATTAAATGTTGCGTAAATGTTTGTCTAATACATGATTTGCTAATGCATCAGTTAATGTGTTTAATCTTTTTGGAATGTGTTGATATGTAAAATCAAAATTTCTTTCCAACAATTTAACGTGTAAATACAACCTTAAAATCCGATGATCTCTGACGGAATAACGCCCGTTAAGCTAGTGGACAACAAGTTGAGAATCCAGATTCACAACTAATGTACGAATATCAAGGTTGATAGCCTTGGTCAGTAATTCAATGACAACACTATATTCAGTGACATTGTTTGTGGTGCAACCCAGAAAAACACCTTGAAGATCTACAAACTCACCGTGAAGACCGTAGATCACCCATGTCGCAGAAGAAAGGTTTCGGGTACTGCGGCAGGTACCATCAGCAAAACCAACGTAAGGTGTACCAAACATCTACACAAGAAGCAAAAGGACACAATAAGCGGCAATTATGCCTACACACCAAGCCAGACATGAAAACACACAAACAACACACCTGCTGAAAACACATGTATGTACAAATCAAATGCACGAGATTCATGCATAATACTTTTTCAGGTAAAGCCCATTTCGGGGCTTATCTAGAGGGTTCCCTTCATAATCGATCAGCTCATAGGCCCCTTTTTGCAAAACTTGTTTCACAATGTAAGGCCCATGCCACATAGGCTCGAATTTTCCTACCCCCAGCTTATCATTTGCTTGATCGTAGAGCAGGACTAAATCTCCCTCAACAAAAGAACGAGGATGGACAGCTTGGTCGAAGTGAGTTTTCACTCTCTTCTTCTGTGCTTCAATGGCTAGAGAGGCTAGTCGACGAGTCTCGTCTAACCGCTCTAGGTAGAGAAGACGTTCTTCTACCAGAGTAGTGTTGGGGAGTAATTCGATGACTAATTTAATAGAAGGGATCTCACACTCAATCGGAAGGGTAGCGTCTAGATCGTAAACCAATTGGAACGGGGTGAACCCAGTGGCATCCTTCACAGAAGTTCGGTAGGCCCATAAGGCAGAGAACAACATCAAATGCCAGTTGGACTTGTGCATGCTGATGGTGCGTTGAAGCATCGTGACTAAAACTTTGTTGACATCTTCCACTTAGCCATTGGCTTGAGGATAGTACGGTGTTGAGCTATCATGCCGCAAGCCCAGCTGGGTTGTTAACTCAATCATCATATGATTACGGAAATGTTTGTCATGATTAGTGACGATAGCCTAAGGGACTCTGAATCGTGAAATGACATGATTGAATAAAAATTGCGCCACTGTGTGACCATCCTCGGATAGTGTAAGCATCGCCTCGGCCCATTTCGTGAAATAATCAACAGCAATGATGATACCCATGCCCCCCGGCTGAGAAAGGGTTATAGGTCATATAACCAATGCCCCATTTGGCAAAAGGGCCGACGGTAACAACAGGGTGCAAAGGAGTAGGAGGTGCACACATCTTCCATTGGTAGATTTGGCACTCATGACAAGAGCGGATGGCAAGATGCAATCCTTGAAAAAAGAAGGCCAAAAATAACCAGCACGGAGGATCTTCTGAGTAGTAGCATACTCGGACATATGACCACCACAGGCATCGGAATGGCAGTCATTTAGAACTCATTCAGCTTCTTCGAATGTTAAACATTGGCGGAGTACAGAGTCGGCGCCAAGACGGTACAGGGTGTCCCCAATAATGCGATAAGGTTGAGAATGATGGCGAATCTGTCGCCGAGCATCCTTGGAGAAATCGGGATGAAAAGAGGACATCTGAAGATGACAATAATATCCCCGTACCAAGGATCGAGGGTACTAATCAATAACAGAGATTCATCCGGAATATGGTCCTCTAACCGAGAGGGTGTGGTAACAAATGGTAGGGAGCAAAGCAACTCAGCGAAGATGAGGGACTTCTTAGAATTGGCGGTAGTGATCTCCAAGTCAAACTCTTGAAGGATGATAATCCACTTTGAGTATTTGCCCCCCAGTAACTGATGTGACAAGATGTACGTCATTGGGTTGCAATGAGAAATCACCGTCATGGTGCACAATAATATATAGTGGCGGAAATGTTGGACGGCGCAAACGGTGGCCAATGCCAACTTCTCAACATAGGCATATCGAGTTTCTGTATCAAAAAAATTGCGGCTGAGATAGTAAACGACATGCTCAGTACCATCATCATCGTCTTAAACTAGAACCATGCCGATGGTGGTATCGGCAACGTCTAAATAAAGAGTGTAGTCACAGTGATAATGAGGGGGACGTAACAACAGAGCAGAAACAAGGAGGGCCTTGAGGTGCTTGAATGACTCTTGTGCAGTGGTATCCCACAGAAAAGGGGTGTCCCACTTTAATAACCGCGTATAGCCTTTGGCCACTTCGGCATAATTTGGAACAAATCGTCGTAAAAAATTAGCTTTACCCTACAAAGTCTACAATTGTTGCAAAGAAGCAAGGGGAGGGAGATTCAGGATGGCTTCGACTTTAAGGGGATCCAGACAGATACCCTCCTGGGAGACGATGAACCCAAGAAGTCTGCCTGATTCCATGCAGAAGACACACTTATGCCGATTAAGACGGATATTATAGTGTTGACAGCGAAGAAAATTTCGCAAAGGTGGGTTGGATGGTCTTGGAATTTCATTGAATGAGCCAGAAGGTCATCCAGGTAAGGCTACACAACGTGTCGAATATCATGAAACGCATAAGACATTGCGCACTGGAAGGTGGCACCGACATTTTTTAAACCGAAGGGGAGTTTTTATAAGCAAAAGTGCCTCACGGACAAATAAAGATGGTCTTGTGTTGATCCGCAGGCGAGATATTAATCTGGTTATAACCGGAAAATCCGTCCATGAATGAATATATATCACTCTTGACACACTCATCAACGAGCTGGTCAATGAAAGGTGTAGGGTAGTTGTCTTTGGGATAGGCATAATTAATGTCGCGATAATCAACACATACCCTAATAGTGCCATTTTTTTTTAGTCACAGGGACAATATTAGAAACCCAATCTATGAGCGGGATAGGGTAAATGAAGCTAGCCTTAAGAAGATTTTCAACTTTCGCTTTAATATCTGCAGCCTCTCGGGGGTGCACAGGGCGTAGATGTTGTCGAATAGGTTTGGCACCCGAATATGTAGGTATTTCATGCACCACAATGTTAGGATCGATGTCGGGCATCTCTTCGTAAGACCAAGCGAACACATCACGAAATTCGCGAAAAAGATTAGTATAAAGCTGAATCTCCTCCGGAGTACAAGTTACTCCAACATGGATGTGCTCGACAATCCCTGGTTTAACAGAGATGTCGATTGGTTGAGTTTGCATAATTTTCCACATATTCCCTTCAGAAGACACCCGATGAATTTGGATGGGTGTCTGAAGGGGTTGGGAGGGGAGACAAGGAGCAAACCGCTCGAGACAAGTAAGCATTTCCCGATGGGTAGGGAGAAACGAGGAACGATGGTGATGATCAGACCAAGCGGGTTCCTCGAAAGACATGGTCTCAATAATCGCTTCATCAGAAGGAAAAATTTCCTTTAAAGGGTCTGAAGAAGGGCCATATCCAAGCCAAGGGGATTGAACATACGAGTCGAGAGCTCTGCTCGAAGGAGCAGGTTCAGGGGATGGAGCCGATACGAAAACAATTTCGACGTAGTTGAGCTCGGCAGGACTCAACGGCATCTCATTGCCTCAGGATTCTATCTGATCAACAGGAGGAAGAACTC
This sequence comes from Pinus taeda, assembly GCA_000404065.3. Taxonomy (NCBI): domain Eukaryota; kingdom Viridiplantae; phylum Streptophyta; class Pinopsida; order Pinales; family Pinaceae; genus Pinus; species Pinus taeda. The sequence goes on along the minus strand of APFE031700468.1, from coordinate 38,548 downwards.
AAAGATCAGAGCGAACAAAAATCATATTAACGGGAGCAATGTTGGGAGGTGGGAGTGAAAAAACACCCATAATGGTAGGATCTTTAAAGAGTCCATCACCCACACTCTCACATGGAATGGATGTTTGCTCCACAAAAGGCACGTTGCCATCAGAGAAGGAAGAGGCGAAGAAGGACAACTGGTCTACTGTGACGATTTTCCCCTGATGAGGAAAACGAATAACACGAAATAGAGATGAAGCCATGGCTCGCATGGCATATGTCCAGCTTTGTCCTAAAAGGAGGTTGTAACTTAAGTTGGCATCGACAACTTCGACCTCCACTTCGACCTTCTTCTCCTCCAGAGTAATAGGCAAGTGTTGGAGGATCCCGTAAGGATGAGACTCTCTCCCATCAAAGGCTTCCAAGGTCGTGGGAGACTGGCTCAGAGTCGGAGAACCAATAGCCTTCCAACAAGCAACAGACATAATGCAAGTAGAAGCGCCTTCATCAATGACGGTGCGGTGAATATTTTTAGAATTGATGATGACCTAAATAAGGAAGGCAATTTGGTGAGGCAGTCTCGGTATATGACTGTCTAGGTCAAAAGTGATCAAATCTGAGTCGGCTAGGTCAATGCCACCGATGGTCGATAGCAAGGATTTCCTCTGAGAGGGGTAGCTCTGGAGGACTTCTAATGCGGACATAGCTGATGGACCGTGGGTTAAGTCCTCAACGATGCTATAGTGCTAAGAAGCATGAGAATTAGGGTTGTAAGAAGACTTCTGGAGCACCCTTTTAGGAGGAGGTCGATGACTGCTTCAATGCTAGGTCACTCGATATGGAGGGGACCCGAACTGGACAAAGGAGCACTAGAGGGGACCTCAATTTCCTTCCCGGCAGGCGACAGATACTATTTTAACCAAGTACTAATGTGGACGGGAATCGTCCCAGCCATAAATACCTGAGAACCAAAGGGAGAAGAGGATTGAGATGGATCAACCACCATTTGAGTTTGCTGCGAGGGAAAAGGCTCTATGAGCACGGCAGAAGTCCTAGGGGCACCTTTTAACAAACGATTAACTTCAGACCGCCTCGGGTAGTCTTTGGTATAGTGATCCTCATCACAAATAAGGCAAGGATATTTAGGCTTGTGTTTGGCACCTTCCTCTGGTGGAGGTTTAGGGGAATCCTGCTTCGGTTGATCGGCTTTATTCTTCCCTTTTCCCTTCTTTTTTCCTTTTGAAGCTTTGTCCGTCATGGTGGACTGAACGGCATTAACCTCGGAAGTATTACCAGAATTGGATACGGCCTGAGAAGTGTTTTCATTCGAAGCGTTCGACTTTTGCTTCCCAAGGTTCGGAAAGATTTCTTAGAGGACATATTGACAGAACCGATGACACCGTCAACAAATGGTGTTGACGAGGATTTGGAAGTTCCAGGCCTCAGAGCATCAGGAAAATAATCATATAGTGTACCGGCCTGAGAGTAAACCAATTCAAGGTACTGAGCACACGCAATAGCTTGCTCTTCAGTTACACATGCCCCCATAGCGATGTCCCGGGCTATCGGACCAACAAATGAGGTTGTGAACCAGTTAGTCAGAAGCTCATCAAGAATCCAAAACTTAATCAAACAGCGACGTCTAATCCATTCACGGATATGATCGGAGATATGTGTGGTCATGGTCTGTTTTAAGGATGTCAGGAGATGTGTGCATGTTTCATATCGAATCGGCAACTAAAAATGAGTTAAAAATTCCATAGCCAATGAGTTAAAGTCCTAAAAAGATTCGCGAGCTAACTCAATATACCATTTAGCAGCAGAGCCAATGAGAGTCCGTTGAAAAAGGCGGAGCTGGATTGAATCATCAAGCCATGAGTTAGATGAACACCATAGATGATAAGTCATGACATGGCCTTGGGGATCTTCTCCAGCTTTACCGTAAAACTTGGGACAATCTCCGTGAATCTTAGTTGGAACTGGTGGCCAATATGGATTATGAAGAATGGGATCATTTGTCAGTTTGGACACTTCTGGTAATTCTAACGTTGCTAAAATGGGTAATTGAGGGTCAAAGGACATCTAAGGTCGCAGGTAGGAAGTAGCACCAGAGTTCTACCCAGTTGCTTGTTGCCCCCATTGATTTTGTCCGGACGGATACGACCCATAAGGGTTTTGTCCATAGGGGTTATAACTAAAACTGGACCGTTGACCCTGGATTTTACCCCAGCATTCCACTGATTACCAACTTGGCCTGGAGGAGCAACATATGGTTGCTGGAAATTATAATAAGGATTAACCTGCAGTTGTTGATAATTTTGGTATGGGGCAAATTGGGTTTTCCCTTGGGATTGTTGAAAACCATAAGGCGACTGGGCTCCAAACTGAGCCTGGGGACCAGACTGCATTTGATAAGTAGGTTGGAATTGGGATCCAACCTGAATTTGAAGACCGGATTGGGTCTAGAGCCCAGACTGGGGCTGAAAACCGGGTGGAGCTTAAGAAGAAACGATCATTTTAGTGCTCGGTTGAGCAGGTCCAGACGGATGTCCTTGAGAAGACGGAGGTTAAGCCATATGGCTAGAAGGTTGGCCTGGTTGAGGTTGAGTTTGGCCCATTTTCCTAGAAGTTTGGACTTGTTGGGAATTGGGTTGACCTTGCAGAACCGAAGGTTGTCCAGACTGACCAGATGGTTGAGTAGGTTGGACAATTGGTTGGCCTTGTTGAATTTGAGGCTGACCAACTTGTCCAGAAAGGTGGCCTTGTTGGGTACCAGGTTGGCCTTGTTGAATGTAAGGTTGTCCTAGGTTACCAGAAGGTTGCCTGAAGTATGTGAAATAAGACCCACTGAAGGCCGAAGGTTGTCCTTAAATGGGTTGTCCTTGTGGGCCGACAGTTTTCCCTAAATAAGGTTGCCCATATTACGGTTTTTCGTAAGACTGCTACCCGTAAGACGGTTGACCTTGATAGGGTGGTACTTGAAAATTTGAAGACTATTCTTGGCCACGATGGTAAGCTGTGGTACCCCAAGCAACAGACAACGAAACCGAGACCTCAGCAAAAGGTTGAGATGCTATGGGTCCAGGGTGGTAAATATGGGCTCCTCGAGAATCATAATAATTAAATGGATTTTGAGGATCCAGATTCTGAGGAATTTGAAGATATTGATCATATGCCCCCCTGCTGGAATGGAACCAGAAGAAGGTGGGGCACTAAGGGTAGGGTCAACAACCCCAAATATGGATGTCGAAGGGCCACTGTGTGAAAGACCTGCTGAAGGCCCCACAACAGTGGTCACAACTGAAGATGCAGTGACGGCACTAACAACGAGGGCTGAGGAAGCCACACAAACGGTTGGAATAGTCGGGGCAGATGTCACATGATGAATCTGGGGAGTGAAATATCCCGAAGTCAGAGTGAAAGTATGAGACCACGTGGAACTTGTAAGGCGAGACCTAGAACCTATGATATCAGCCAGAGCATTATAGCATAAAGGCAGTGTGATACCAAGAGAGGTGACATGGAAGGGTGAAGTTTCCGTAGGTATAGGAATTTCACCACTTTCCATAAAGGACTCTTCACTTGTGATGGGGTTCGTCTCATCCATGTCAGAAGAATACATTGGGACCAAAACACCAGGAGGAGTAAGGGGAAAATCTTCTTCGGAAGGCTCCAAAATGGGGTTCCAACGAATATCATAAGACTCGTCTTCCGGAGCGCAAGAGTTAAGTGGTTGGATACTCGGAATAACAAGAAGAGTATCACTAGCAATCGGTACCTCAGGAGCGACAGAAGATGGGGATCCTTGGTCACTTGGAACGGGAGATGGGATCGGTGATTCCGCCAGGATTATTTAACTCAAAAGCCCTAGGGATAACTAATCGAGTAAGGAGAAATAACCCTACTCAAACTAAAACGCAAAAATATCTAACAGGGTAAGTGTGAACATGGCCGAATAAATTTTAAGACACAGGAACAGAACTTGACCTTTTCATCTTTAAAGAGTCGAGAAAATGATGAAAAGATGACTCTAATCGCCTTCGAATATTTAATGAGCCTGAAAGGACAAGGGATCAGATGGAACTTTTCTTTTAAGGAGTCTGAAAAGGGATGAAAGTGACTGCTCTGGAGAAACTAGGCAAAAAGTTTACCAAACATCCCGTAAAACTACATATACACCTTGGCGATCATATGACAACGAAGGAATTTCCGTACGTCAGTCAATCTTCCCGAATGTTGTGTTCGGTGCGTTACGGTTTGCAAGGCAGCATACACGGCTTCCTAGCGATTCTGGATGATAACCTAGTGGGGTCTCCCAACATATACTCGACAGTACTGGGAGCACGATTCCGTACTAGACCGCTATTGAGTCACAGAAGGAGGAATCACCCAACCTTGAGTGAAAGCAATAGTGACTAGATTTAACGACGTCGGAGCACGTCTCTAGCCTAGACTTCTAAGTAGTGTGCGTTATGTTCCAATGCGTTGTTAATTTCATTCAGCTCATTTTAGAGTTGATCTTGAATTATGTTTCAGTTTTCAAGCCTTACCATATGTATACAACAAAAAACCTAGGATGCAGCTAGAATGAGTGAAACATCTTTTACTTCAACGAACATCTACCTACAGGAGGGTAGAGAGATCATTCCCAAACCAATAAAACCAAGATAAGCTAAGAGACACAATGCAAGAACACATCAACCCTACAGTGCACGAATATTACTGATGATTGATTTTATCATTTGCTTTCCAATATGCAAACTTGAAACGCAAATACACTTTCACTTTCGTATACTAAATGAATGCAGTCTCTTGATTTTGATTGTTTTTAATCTAAAAGAAACAAACAAGCAAGTGTGAAAAAAATGGTTGATCCAAACAATTGTGATCTATGTTCGGTAGTGAAAAGAATTCGAATCAATACTAAAGATTGGTTCAATAATTGTCACTAAAAATCAACCAGAAACAAGCAATGGAGAAGGCTCAAACAAATCGACAAGAAGGTTGCAAATGAACCTCAGGCAAACTAGAAACCAAGCCAATTAATTCATGAACTTGAAAGAACAAACTAGGTCACATAGCCAAAAATGCAAGATTCATTCAATAAAGCCAAAGAAAAATTACCTTAACCATAATCAATCAAAAACAAGCTACTGAGCAAGAGAAAGAAAGCAAGGGATCAAAAGGACTGGTGGATTCAGGAGGTAGAATTGAAAAAAACAATTCTACAGTAATCATCGTGGGCATAACACCAGGAACTAGGGACGATCGGCCACTAGTTGTAGCAACAAAGTGACATTGTCACGAGAGTACATGTCTCTTCCATGACGGGCCAATTTCAGGAGTCATCGCGACTGTACGATGGGTTTCAGCGACGCACAGGACTTTGCAAAAGAGACAAAGCAACGTCGACGCAACTATTAAACTATTTTCAGCGACGATCTTAAAAACAATGACAGGTGAACAAGAAACCCCCAAACAAAAACTGATCAATCCTACAGACAATAGAGGGATTTTCTAGATCAATCCGGGTAACCCAAAAACTGATAGTTTATCCCCAAAATTCAAGAGACACTAAATCAAAACTAAAACAAGATCAAACAAGAGAAGAAACATACAAAGGACTCCCCAGTGGAGTCGCCAACTTGTGATGCAGGAAAGTGTTCCCTCTGCTGACAATGGCAACCCCTCTAGCTCTAGAGTGGGCCTAGTCACAGCAAGGACAAAACAACAATTAATTCCCTTAAATAGTCCTCGTTTGAGGCCTACCTCAAACCGTTGGTCGATGAAGTTTCGTTGCATTGCTCCAGCTTCCATTTCCTTCTCCTTAACAAGCGATCAACCTGAAACACCACAAAGAAACAACAAAGCACATAACCGAGAAACAACAATGATATATTTACTCATAAAGTCAAGAAGTCATGAGCTATCAAGTAAATTACATACAAGACATAGGAAATCATCGTTGATTGTATTAATAATAAATCAAGAGCAAAGCTTACAACCAAGTCTTGACGTCGCAAGCCTTCTCAGAGGGTCCAACCAATGTGTTTCTTCAAACATTCACTCTCAAATATGGGTCTCCCAAATAGCAATATATCTCTCTCTCTCATTCATAAGCTTTTACACAAGGTTAAGGGCACTCCACACCTTCTTGCAAACTACAAAGCAATCCCACACTTGTCGCACTCACACCAACTATATATCAAACTCAAAAGCCGCAGCAGCACTGTACAACCAAAAGAACTAGCATATGATAGCAATGGTGGGTGCTTTTATAGGAGAAGGAGTCTCCATGAAATGAGGGAGAGCGAGCTTAGCCTGAGGGCAAGAAACACAAAAGATGGAACTACCATGCCAAAGGGGGTAGGGCAACCCAAATTGGCCCAACAACCAGGTCCAGAGACATCCAGAAGGCCGACTGTTGGAACGAATTTGCTCAATCTGGATCGTCGCTAGTGTTTATGCAATTTAGTATGTCCTAAATTGCTACATTAATTATCAATCCGGGAGTCATAAACTGATAAAGTGTGGCTCACTATATATGCAAGACAACCTCTTTCTTACTTTTTATTGTTTTCAATTTTTATTTTGTTTTGGGGTTTTTATCTTCGTTTATCTCCGAATGTGAATGGAAATCCTATTCCTGAGTTTTAAGAATACTTTAGAAGGTAAGGTATGGATATATATTTTAAGGCAATTATGTCCTTTATGATGATTTCCATAGCTTAACACTTCAGAGGATCTCAAAACGTACTAGTAATGAAACTAACATTAAACAAGAATGGAAATGTGCTGCTAGTAAAATCAAACAAATGATGAACTACTGATCATGAAATCACTATTTCTGCTGCTCATCTAAATACAAAAAAATAAGTTAAGCTACTGCACTCAAACAAGTCAAAAACTGCAAACTAATAAAAGTAAAATCAACTCACTTCATTTATAGTCTGATAGCTCACCAAGTAGTCTTTTCAGGGTTAAGCTATGGCTTTAGGAGATAACGTCAATAACATGAGGAATTGATATCTAATTGCAGAAAAATAAAACTAAAATAAAATCACATCATTCATAGTCTGATAGCTCGCCAAGTAATCTTTTCGGGGTTAAGCTATGGCTTTAAGAGATAACGTCAATGATATGAGGAATTTGATATCTAAACCAACTAACAAAGCAAGTGAATAAGACTGAAATCAAAGCATAACTGAAATTTAAAAAAAAAAAAAAAAAAAAAAAAAAAAAAAAAAAACTAAGGAAAGTAAAGTCAGCAGAGAGGCTAATCTCATGTCACTAGTTATTGCAAAAATTGTATGAAAATGCCTGGGCCTAGTATATCCTGAAACACACACTAATCAGTGTTAGCAACAATATACAATGCTTGAAAAATCATGTACAGGAATGAAATGTTAACATCATAACTAGTGAAATATACACAGTTGGATAAACTATGAAATATGTGCAATGGAAATAAGGAGACAGCACATAAAAACTTTATAGAAAGAAGGAAACGAAACCTCAACCAGGAGGGGCCCTCTGCACGGCCTTGGTCAACACGTTATCATTATGGAATTACGCTCACACAGTCATATAAAACAGAGTCCAATTATAAAACAGAGTCTCGTTACAACAGCAGGACCAGTTCAAGGCACAGTACAATGACTAACAACAAAACAACATCAAAAACTAACTAGTTTTATGTGTGTGAAAACGCGTTATTTATAAGGGAAATTTCATAACTGTTTTCCCATTAAATATCTTCAACTGAGGACACGTAAAAAGACAACATCCATAATCTTAGCATGATGGTTGCCAAGATCATTCAATCTATCAAAAGTGGTTGTTGGATTTGCGTCGTGGGGGCAGTTTACAGCTGTCAAAATGAACCCATGGATCTAGGAACGGTCCCGGACCCTTCACTGTTTGAAAACAGAGTCTTGTTTGTCGTAGAACTCTTCGTTTGACCACCTTTTGACCAAGGGTTTCCTCTACAAATTTGGCTGAACCAATAGGACCTGATCCATGTCCAGGTCATTCTAAAACTGCCCACGTGCCTCGTTTTGCTTGATGACACCTAGAACCTAGATATCAACAAAAACAGCTGTGGAAAGTTGAATCTACTGCGGAAAGTAGCTACTTTCCACAGCTAATGAGCAAAATCTAAGTCAAACAGCAAACACAAAAACATAGTTAGAAAACCACTTAAATGCTCTTTTATAATCAATATGTAATGATGTTTGATAGCTTATGAGGTACTAGCGAGGGGAAAAAGTCTAGGAAAGTGTGTAGGAGAGATGTAATTTCAGGGCTCAACATACCCCCACTGTGAGGGTGTTGCATGTCCCCATGCAACCAAAACTTTGACCATCCTGCCTTCAGTTCATGTGTTCTGAGACCTCTGCTAACACATCCAGCCTTCTTCTCTTCTTTCTTCGTACCACTATCATCCTAGGCTTTCTCATTAGGCACTTGAATTTGAGGTTGATAAGAGCTCTACTCAACCTCTTGCTCTTTTTCTTCAGTTTCCTATTCTTCCTCTACAATAGCCCAAGATGCAACATGGTGTTGTCATGAATAATTTTATCCAACCTACTTTGTTCCTTCAATGTTTCATTTTCTCTTTTGATGTGTCTATTTAAGACCTCCAGTTCAAAAACTTCTTGTTTCAGTGATTGGATTAGAGATTCATATGTTGTATTAGGCTGGGTAGATGAAGTGCCTGGATCTGTGGCAGTCTTCTCCAATGACTCGATAAAATCATACATTTCCTATTGGTTTGGATCTACCTTAGGTGTAGTCTTTCTTGGGCTGACCCCAAAATCCGATTAAAAAGGACTGATATCAGTATCTGGAGGACTGGTCTCGATATTTGGTTGAGAATGTAGTGGGCTACGGCCAGGAGAGATTGTTGGAGACTGTTCTGGTGTTTCCTCTCCTAAGTCAATGAAGTGGGCCCATTTAGTTTGTACTTTCCTTAGTTTCCCTTTAAGTTTGGAGCTCCTCCTTAGATTCTGTGAGCTGGGGTCCCCTTTCTTCATACTTTGTTTTTCTTTCCCTTTCCTCTTTGCTACATCTGATTGTTCCCTAAGGTAGATTACTCTTTCAGAGATTATTTGATCTTCTCCTGAGGAAGGTTCTGGGGTTTGATAGGCAACTTCAATATTTATTTTCCCTTTTAGTCCCCCTTGCTTCCTACCTTCAGTTCTTTCCTTCCTACTCTCAGACAGCTTCTCTTCCTTATCAGTGTCTTTAGCTATGTTAGTAGGAGTGTCATGAATGTTCACACTTATTTTCTTTCTCCTACTTTTCTTTGTTGTGCTATTTTCAGGTGTTTCAGGTGGGTCCTAAAAGAAGTTTCGGATCAAAAACTGTTCCCAAGTATCTTTTCTATCCTTCAACTGTTTTTCAATCAAATTTTTGACAAGGTCGTGATGGTACAGGTGGGGCTCAATGTCATCCAAGTTCTTTTGTACAGTTGTGGACATATTTTTCAGGCTATTCAACAGAAAACAGGGCAAATTGATAGTTTGATTTTCTAGAAAATTCATTAGCAATCAGGTGTGGTACATGTAAATGTATCCAAACCATCCTTCACATGTAATAAACTTCTGGATTATCAATAATAAACTAGTCCATTTTTCCTCTAGAGAAGAAACAAGGATTTGACGTTTGAAGACAATGATATCCATACCTGGGTTACGCAGCATAATCCTCCAGGCCTTCTCATCAAAATTTTGTTTTTGAGCCACCATTCCCCTTCCTGTGGGAGATTCATTGTTGCCGCGATAGATGCCTCCATGACTGAGAATTTAAGGTCTCCATCCTCAACTTCCACGCCATCAAAAGACGTTGCAAATGTCTTCGTAACTTCTTTGTTATGCCCTCTAAATTTCCAGATGAACTGCAGCCACCGTGCCTTCTTTAATACATTTTTCAATTGTGGGTAACCCTCCATGAATTTAGGCATGTCCGGCTCTATTGACACCAGTAGGCCCATTTCTTCCTCTGCCTTAAAAATACATCTGTGACTAATGGACTGTGAGTAACGGGCTAACGAAGGTGAAATGGTTGTGTTAAAGGGAGATGGAGAAGGACTGTGGAGAAAAACCAGTGGTTGTAAATGGAAAAACAGAGAATAGGTAGCGAGAATGAGTTCACGGAGCAGAGCGGAGGCTTATGTGAGCAGGCCAGGAATAATAAACGCAACTTCAATGGGATAGCATGGAAATAGAGTGAGCCCGGCAGAGCTTTGAACTAGGCGGCTGTGGAATAGACGTTAGCATGCTCACAAAATGGCTGTGGAATTTGTGCGGCAGGAAAGAGCCGTGATCAAATCGATTACGTCCCCATAATGACCCGATTCAACAGGTGGAATGTCAAAGTACATTTAAACACGAGTTAAATTCGGAAACGGATCATGAGGCCGTTAAAAAGTAGTGCAAGGTTCATGGTGGAATTATGTAAAGGCCATGGAGCGGTTATGAGAGCTATCAAGGCGAATCATTACATATAATGGAGCCGGTGGTTTCATAACTATACAAAATGTGCTTTAAAATGCTATTTGAAATGAACTTTGCTCATACCTTAGAATTTTACCACTTCCGTCCACTGACCTTTGATTGGATGCTTCCTGTTGATGCTTTTAGATGCTTTATATCTTCAAAATATCTTCCTTTGTCATGCTTGCAATTGGTTTTCGTTATCATTTGGCTAACATCTGATTGTCAGTGATGAACAACAGAGTGTTAGCTGCGGAAATAGGATTCAGCTACAGAAACTGACATAGTGAACATATGACTGAATGGAGATGGATGAATGATGACTGAGTGAATGAAAACTAGTCATGAAAGGACTTTTATTGGCGGAATAATATGATGATAAAATGAAATGAGATGAAGTGAAGTGAAGTGAAATGAAGCGAAGTGGAGTGAGATGAAATGAAGTGACATGAAACTATGAAATGAGAGAGAGACTTTTTTTTTTGGAAAATATAGGGCGTCAGAAGGTTCTAATTTTCGCCCTGTATTTTCTGTATAAGATTTCTAATCAGTGATTGGTTTTCAAGCTTATACAAAGTTTTTTTTTTTTTTAAACAAAAAAAGAACAAGGACTAAGCTGGTGGAGAAGAAGGATTCTTCTTCACCAACCTTATTGCAGAATTATCATAAAAGATTTTGACAAATTCCTCCTTTGAGAGTGGCTTATGATAGATCTTTAATCTGTGACCATTCACAATAAGAGGAGTTTGGTATTCATCAATGGTCTTGATTCTTACTGCTCCATTGCTAAAGAATTTGTCAATCTCATACGGCCCAAGCCAATGAGTCTGAAATTTACCTTTGAAATCTTTGAACTTGGAATCAAATAGCAATGCCCAATCTCCTTCTTGAAACTTTTTCTCTTTGGTGTATTTGTCATGCCACTTAACTCTTTGATATTGAACTAGATTGGTTCTTAGGATTGCTTCTTGTCTGATCTCATCTAGTTCATTCAACTGCTCCATTCTATGCTTTTGGGCTTCTGATAAATCCATTCCTAACCGAACTGCCATATTGAAAGTTTTAACTTGGAACTCAATGGGGAGCAGGACTTCTTTCCCATAAACAAACTCATAGGGAGAATGTCCTATTGTATTCCTCCATGTAGTTCTGCAGGCCCATAAGGCTTTGGGAAGCCTTTATGCCCAATCTCTTCTATGTAGATGAACAGTCTTGGTAATGATGCCTTCAATAACTTTGTTTGTAGACTCCACTTGACCATTTTCTTGCAGATGGTAAGGAGTAGATTTTCTATGCTTGACCTTGTATTCTTCCATCAACTTCTCCACCAGTTTGGATGTGAATTGACCTCCCTGATCTGTCACAATTTCTCTTGGAACACCAAAGTGAGTAAAAATATCCTTATAAAGAAAACTAACAATTGAATGCTCAGTAGCAGAAAATAATGCTTTGGCTTCTACCCATTTAGTGACATAATCAGTACAAACCAATATATACTTTCTTTGTTTAGATGGTGGGTTAATAGGTCCAATGAAGTCTAAAGCCCATTTTTCAAATGGTTTGATGAGTACCTGTGGCTGCAATGGCATTTCATTTGAGAGGGTAGGTTTCCCTACTCTTTGGCAGCAGTCACACCTTTTGACATATTGTTTTGCATCTTTGAAGAGGGATAACCAATAATATCCTAAAGAGAGGTTTTTATAGACTCTCCTTTTATCAGCAAAGTGTTCGCCGCATGGTTCATCATGACATGCTTTGAGAATATCAGGCATTTCATCTTCCCTAACACATCTTCTGATCACAAGATCTGGCCCTGTTTTAAACAATTCGTTAGAAATCCATGAATAT
>APFE031700468.1:14139-24296 GCA_000404065.3 Pinus taeda | reverse complement strand
AAGGAAAGTGATCCTTCAAAGTTGCTTTATTCAATTCCTTGTAATCAATGCATACCCTCCATTTACCATTCTTTTTGGATACTATAACCAAAGGAGAAACCCATCGGCTATCTGAAATTGGGTAAATGAAGTTTACATTGAGTAGTTTTTGGGGCTCTTCTTTCACTATCTCCCTAAGATTTGGATTCATCCTTCTCTGAGTTTTTCTGATTGGTCTACTATTTTCTTCGATATAGATATGATGAATGAAAGTCTTAGGGTCAATACCTTTCATATCAGTATACTCCCATGAAAATGCAGTAGAATGTTTTTGCAAGATTTTGGTTAGTTCTTTCTGTTGTGACTTTTCCAAATTTTTGTTGATATTCAATGTTTTACCTGGAAAAATCTCAATGGTAGAACTATCGAACTCTTCCATAGAGTAAAGAGACATTTGTCTTGATGATAAATACTCAATATCAAAATCTAACTAAAAATGTGTGTGGTCATATTCTGAAGATGTTTCAAAATTTTCTAATGTGTTCAGAATTTGACTATCTTCACTAATTTCAAAAATAGTAAAGACAGGTTGTATAATGTCTTCATCATCGACCCATTCATTGTCTCCTACTTCTATAATTGTTTTTGTTGGAGGATACAAATTGAATTTCTTTGTCGAACTACCATCATAAATGTACATATCCCCAGATCTACAACTAATGAAAGCATCAGCTGTGGCTAGCCAAGGTCTTCCTAAAATGAGTGGGTGACCTCCTAAATTACTCTTGGGAGTCAAAATCATGAAATCTACTGGATATTCCCAAGTGTCTAAGGAGACTGAAATATCTTCTAATACACCATCTGGTTTGATTATTGATCTATCTTCAAGTTTCAGTAAGGTGGGTGTAAAAAGAAGATTGGGAAGTTTAAGATGTTCCATAGTCTTTCTACTCATAATGTTTATAGCAGCCCCTAAGTCAATCAAAGTATTTGGAATTTCTATCCCATTTATATGTGTCTTGACAATTGGACTACCTAGATCCACATATTTCTGCATGGTAATTTTTTCCATCATGATATCTGCAATTTTTCCTACCAGGTGGATCTTCTTGTATCTCTTGGTTTCCTTCCTGGTCTTTTGAGACTCAACTTCTCTATTGTTTTTGCTAGAATAGGAATCTCTCTAATGGCTTGTAGCAAGGGGATCTTGATACAGACATTCTTTAATTCATCTAGAAAATCATAGTCAGGCAACAAGATTTGTTTTTCCACCCCTTTGTCAATTTGTAATCTTTCAGGGAAAGGAGGTGTGGGTGAAGATGCAGGTTGCTCAACTATAGCAGTTGTGGGGGTTAACTCTTTTTCTTTTTCTTTTTCTTGTTGAATGATAGGGTTTTGAAGAGATTCTTCCTCAGAACCTTTATGGCTTTAAGAGAATCCTCCTCAGATGTATCTTGCTCCTGAACATCTATAGAAGGTTTTTCTAAAACTCTACCAGATCTGAATTGAACATCATTAAGAGGAACAATCATATAGGTAGGAAATTGTTGTCCTTATACCATGTAAGCATTCTGAGGATTTTTATTGTTAGGATTTGGCAATGGCTGAGCTGGTAGTTGATTTGTCTTTTGTTGAAATGGAAGCAAGAGTTGAGGATTTGGATTTTGTTGAAAAGATTGTTGTTGTGGAAATGGAAAAGTTGTGGGTTTTGATTTGGAAGCTGTGGATTTTGTTGATTTTGAAAAGATGGAGGATATTGATAAAATTGAGTAAATCTCCCATAAGTATTTTGCATCCCTTGTGCCCATGATTGATATGGATTTTGAGGTTGGGTCCAAGGTTGTTGCCAAGAATTCCAATTTTTTCGGGGCTTGAAAGTTCATAGAGTTGTTAAATCCTAGATTTTGTTGCCCATGCCAAGGTCTTCTTGAAACAAAGCAAAGGGACTCCACTGAATTTGGATCTTCTTGAAAGATAGCTTTGAGCCTAGGGATTGAAGGACAATCCTTGGTCTCATGACTTTCTGAGAAAATCATACATTTTTCTACAACTTTTTCGTCCAAGGGGCATTCCCTTAGAGCATGTTTATTCCTACATTTTGGAGAAAAGATGGCCAAGGCATCACCTTCTGTTTTCTGCTTGTTTTGTATTTTAAGGGTGTCTAGTTGTTCACTAAGGCTACCTAGAATATCAGTTTTGAATTCATCAAGCATATTGCCAATCTATGCCCTACTTATTGATCTAGTTGCAGATTTGTTTGCTCTAATAAAAGAAGGATCTCTAGGCCCTTTTCTCGTTTTAGATTTTCCCCTCGAGAGATGGAAACATAGTTCTGCTATGTCACAAAGTGGAAGTTGAGAAATGTCTCCCTTCCCCATCATGTTTAAAATATCTATCCAATCATATCTAATGGCTTTCAAGGTTTCCTCGTCTAAATTACTCATTTTTGCTCTCTTTTAAGTTGTATTGAAATATTTCAAGTAAATCCTCCAAGTTTTCATCTTCTTTTTGCATCATTTTGAATACCTCATCCTTATGATTGGTGGGCATACAATAGTCCAGATATCTATCCAAAAATGTTTGTTTCATATCATTCCAAGTCCTAATAGATTGAGTGACTAATCCCATGAACCATTTCAAAGCGGCTCCTTTCAATGTTGAAGGAAACAGTTTGAGTTTTTGAGAGTCTTCCATATAGTCATAGGTTCGGCACAAGACTACAAACTCAAATAGAAATGTTTCAAGATCCTCACTTCGCAACCCATAAAAGTTTGGGAGGACAGATGGTGAGATGTTTTTCATTTTTGCATGGGTTTCCTCATCAACTATAGGTAATCCAAATGAGTTATCTCCTTCCCTATTTCCTCCATTATTACCTCTACCTCCACCATTGTTGCCTCCATTATTTCCTCTTCCTCTACCTCTACCCCCTCCTCCAAATCCATTTACTACTTCCTCCATCATCATAGTTTCGTCAGAGTCTTCTGGTTCTTCTATCAATGGTGGACGAGAGAGAGTTTCTCCCTTTCCCTCTTCTTCAGGTGATTCTACTTCTTTGATTAAAATATGTTCCCCTATAGAAGTGAAGAAAGGTTCTTCTCCTAGATCAGATTTAGTAGATAGTGTGGGAGAATCCTCTAATTTAGTTGTTGCTCCTTGAATTCCAGGAATCCTAAGGCTGGGAGTAGATGGAGGTGAATCTTGTCTATACCTTGAAGTAGCTGGAGTTGTGAAAATCGAACTCTTGGCCCTAGCTATAAACCTTCCCCTAGAATCTCTTGCTCTATGCATGTCATTTTTTATTTTTTTTATTTTTCTTTCAAGTCGAGCTAATAATTCTCTTTCTGATCTTCTAGATCACACTAGGTGCAAGAAGAGAGCATAATCAAGAAATTATTGAACTAATAACTCTTTTTTCTGATTCTCCAAACCACACTAGGTGCAAGAGGAGAGCATACTTCAAGGTGTGATCAATTTTTCCCTTCTTTTTTTTTATGTAAGAGATTGGCTACCTAGTTACACTTCCCCGGCAAAGGCGCCAAAATGTTTAGTCAATTTAATATGTCTTAAATTGCTACATTAATTATCAATCTGGGAGTCGTAAATTGATGAAGTGTGGCACACTATATGTGCAAGACAACCTCTTTCTTACTTTTTATTGTTTTCAATTTTTGTTTTGTTTTGGGGGTTTTATCTTCGTTTATCTCCTAATGTGAATAGAAATCCTATGCCTGAGTTTTAAGAATACTTTAGAAGGTAAGTATGGATATAGATTTTAAGGTAATTATGTCCTTTATGATGATTTCCAGAGCTTAGCACTTCAGAGGATCTCAAAACGTACTAGTAATGAAACTGACATTTAAACAAGAATGGAAATGTGCTGCTAGTAAAATCAAACAAATGATGAACTACTAATCATGAAATCACTATTTCTGCTGCTCATCTAAATACAGAAAAATAAGTTAAGCTACTGCACTCAAACAAGTCAAAAACTACAAACTAATAAAAGTAAAATCAACTCACTTCATTTATAGTCTGATAGCTCACCAAGTAGTCTTTTCGGGGTTAAGCTATGGCTTTAGGAGATAATGTCAATAACATGAGGAATTGGTATCTAATTGTAGAAAAATAAAACAAAATCAAATCACATCATTCATAGTCTGATAGCTCGCCAAGTAGTCTTCTCGGGGTTAAGCTATGGCTTTAGGAGATAACGTCAATGATATGAGGAATTTGATATCTAAACCAACTAACAAAGCAAGTGAATAAGACTGAAATCAAAGCATAACTGAAATTTAAAAAAAAAAAAAAAAAAAAAAAAAAAAAAAAAAAAAAAAAAAAATTTAAAAATTAAAAAAAAAAAAAAAAAAAAAAAAAAAAAAAAAAAAAGGAAAGTAAATGTCAACAGAGAGGCTAATCTCATGTCACTAGTTATTGCAAAAATTGTATGAAAATTCTTGGGCCTAGTCTATCCTGAAACACACACTAATCAGTGTTAGCAACAATATACAATGCTTGAAAAATCATGTACAGGAATGAAATGTTAACATCATAACTAGTGAAATATACACAGGTGGATAAACTATGAAATATAAGCAATGGAAATAAGAAGGAAACGAAACCTCAGCCAGCAGGGGCCCTCTGTACGGCCTTGGTCAACACGTTATCAGTCTGGAATTACGCTCACACAGTCATATAAAACAGAGTCTCGTTACAACAGCAGGACCAGTTCACGGCACAGTACAATGACTAATAGCAAAACGTCATCAAAACCTAACTAGTTCTATGCGTGTGCAAACGCGTTATTTATAAGGGAAATTTCATAATTGTTGTCCTATGAAATATCTTCGACTGAGGACACGTAAAAAGACAGCATCCGTAAGCTTAGCATGATGGTTGCCAAGATCATTCAATCTATTAAAAGTGGTTGTTGGATTTGCATCGTGGGGGCATCCTACAGCTGTCAAAATGAACCCATGGATCTAGGAACGGTCCCGGACCCTTCACGTGTTTGAAAACAGAGTCCTGTTTGCCGTAGAACTCTTCGTTTCACCACCGTTTGACCAAGGGCTTCCTCTGCAAATTTGGCTGAACCAATAGGACTTGATCCATGTCCAGACCATTCTAAAACTGGCCACATGCCTCATTTTTCTTAATGATGCCTGGAACCTAGAGATCAACAAAAACAGTTGCGGAAAGTTGAATCAGCTGCAGAAAGTGGCTGCATTCCGCAACTAATGAGCAAAATCTAAGTCAAACAGCAAACACAAAAACATAGTTAGAAAACCACTTAAATGCTCTTTTAGAATCAATATGTAATGATGTTTGATAGCTTATGAGGTACTAGTGAGGGGAAAAAGTCTAGGAAAGTGTGTAGGCGAGATGTAATTTAAGGGCTCAACATATCCCCACTGTGAGGGTGTTGCATGTCCCCATGCAACCAAAACTTTGACCATCCTCCCTTAAGTCCATGTGTTCTGAGACCTCTGCTAACACATCCAGCCTTCTTCTCTTCTTTCTTGGTACCACTGTCATCCTAGGCTTTCTCATTAGGCACCTGAATTTGAGGTTGATAAGAGTTGTGCTCAACCTCCTGCTCTTTTTCTTCAATTTCCTATTCTTCCTCTCTCACATCCCAAGATGCAACATGGTGTTGTCGTGAATAATTTTATCCAACCTACTTTGTTCCTTTAGTGTTTCATTTTCTCTTTTGATGTGTCTATTTAAGACCTCCTACGACAGGGGCGTGATTGGATTGTTTATGACAGAGGTCCGTCGCGTATATTAAGTGGATTCTCGCAACGAGGCAGAAAACTTAGGAAAAGTGGGTCAATTAGCAACATAAGGATAATTTGTTCAATATGAGCATGTTTTACTGAACACATGACACAGTAGAAGGACTGGGGTGAAGGCAGTGACAAATTACTGTGTAATAAGACACAACTTCCCAATCTAGTCAAACAGTGGTAGGGTCATTTTGATTATTTTCAATATTATCACCTTGATTGTTTGTCATCCTTGTAGATCCTTTAGATTTAGATAAGTCAAAGTATTTTTCTTCTCCAGAAGAATTTCCCGGAGATGAAGATGAACTAGGTGGAGAGGGTGGAGAGTCAAATCCACCAAACAAAGTCAATTGACCAAATTCTCTTTCAGATATTTCAAATAGGCTGATAATTATACTAATAAGGATTTCGTGTAACTGATCATTTATTATGAAAGTGGTTTTGAGAACTTACTGAGGTTGTTCAAGCACTGAAGGTTCTTGTACATTCAAGTAAAGAGGAGTGACTAAATGTGAGGGCAGACTTCCTTGGAGGAAAGAAGTTTGCTCAATTATTTCTTGAGTTCGAGAAATAATTCCCATGGATGTCTGCAGGACCTGATTAATCTCTTCTTATGTGTAAGGTTGAATTGGTGTGTGGACTCATTGCAGGTCTACTCAAGTGGTGGCTAAGAACTTGTTGGATTTTCAGTCTGAGGGAAGTCAGTGTGACTCCTAGTTTGGATAGATGACCTAATGGTATGATGGCCACATTTTTCCATTTACAATCGGAGTGGCCCTCCTTATAGCGCCATTTTGTTGATGCAGGCATTATACACCTAAGTCAACAAGGAGTAACCTAGACTAAGGCTCCTTAATAGCCCAAGTCGTTTCGAGTAGTCACCCCTCATAGGTTTATAGGCTTTGTTAGCATAGGATCCTTTCTTCTTGTGAAATATGGAATCCTGAAAAGTGATTGTAATCTAAAATAAACTTAAACTAAACTATGATTATGTTATATTATTCTACACTAAACTATAATTAAGTAATAAACTAAAATCCTACTATTTACTAAATTAGAACATATTACAAGCAGAAAGTTGAGAGTCTAAATGTGATATGCAAAATAATTCTAATTTATAGATTGCATTTAGAAAATAGAATTAAAATATAATATGAAATCTAAATTGCGAAATCATACTGCAATACAACATGTACAACTATATTACAAGAAATAACAAAGGCCAAATAATAATGGAATTGGTTCTAAATAAGAATGATTTGTAAGTAAATTCATAAAAATATTTAAAGGAATGAGATAAACTGTTATTTCCACTTGCAACTAACTATTAAGTAATTTTCAATGTGAATAAAGAATGAACCAATAACTATACTCACACAAGTTACTTATTTCATTAATAAATAGAACATAGCAGTGCTTATTTGAACGTTTCACATACAAAATGTATATAAAAGACAAACTAGTAAATATATACTATGTAATACTTGGCCAAGATAGGTCAATAGGAGAGAAATTGTAATTGACTGTCTATCAAATTCATGTGCTTCCAATCTCTTGATCTATGGATACAACCAATAAACCATTAGAAAGAAGAGATGATATAATTTACCAATTAGTTGCAGTTAAAGTATTAGTTCAACCTGTAAACAAAAGAAAGACATTATGCATATTTGAACATCTAGGACGAGCCCACAGACATTCAAATCTTTTAAATGTCAAGATGGATAATGCTCTCATTGTACAAGTCAATGGAGAAGTGTATCATTCTTGTTAAACAATCACAAATTGAAATAATACATAATACAACAAAGAAATTCAATAATAAACAACTTTATGTTCAAGAGATAAAATCATAAACAAAGGGTGTTTCTATCTTCTAAAGCTCAGAAATTAAATTACAGAGACATAAGAAGATATTGGTAATACTATGGAACATAAACATACAAGCAATATACTGAATCCAACCAAATCAAAATTTACTATATATATTATATATATATATATATATATATATATTATATATATATATATATATATAATATATATATATACCACATCATAAATTTATAGCATTCCCTGCACAGATTTTCCATTTTAGGATCATTTTCCTCTCTCATGTTCTACATTTGAGTCGAGTTTATATAACCCACACCCTTAGCCTTACAATCCAAAATAAAAATAAAATTGTCTTTGTATCATTCGGTTACATAAAAAAAATGTTTCAAGATCAAGCCTTCTTTACTTATGAGTAAATTAACATAAGACATATGATAGATAGGATTCCCATGCAGGGTCAAAATCGGACATAAAGTGAGTAAGGGCATCCCTGTTGTCCAAGAGAACTACCTTGCCATTTCTAGAAATATGTCAAGGAAATAAACTAAAATTAGATAACATAAAAATAAAATTGAAATGGATTTACTACAAAACCTACGATTCTATAGTGGTCTTTTTATTAAGATAAGAAACTAAATAAAACAAATATTAACTGCATGACTTTTCAAACAAATTGACTATTTTATTGCACTAAGTCCCTCTAATTCTGAGGAGATAGTAAACTTAAGGTTTGAAGAATTGATGACAATGTGAGTGTATTTACACCTGGCTTTACCTTCAACAAAAGACGATTTTTGTTCATTTTCTTTATCCCTTATCTGGAATGCAACCCTTAACTGTTTATTTTCATAAAATAGTTGGCTAATTCTATGTTCCAGTAGAGGAATAGTGAGAAAATATGGTTGCTTTCAATATATATTTACAATTAAATCATTTGAGTGAGGAATTCCATAAGATACATCACCGCATTTGACAGTATTGTCATGACCCAGAGAAAGAACTTGAGAATGTGACTTATTCTTTTTCAAAGATGGCTCAAGATTGTTTTCCAAGTCTTCCAAAGGAATGGTTTCTGGAGGACCCTTGGTCTTGGTTCTTCAAACCCTAGCAATTCTTCTTTGAATTTGTTTTATTTTCGTCATGTCTTATATCTGACTAGTTTCATGTTTTTTGCGGGCTTAATAGGTTGTGTTTCTTGTTGAGGAGATTCCATAGTAGAATTGAACATATAAGCTTGATCTACACTCCTAGTAACTCACGGGGAAGTTAGGATTTTGGATATTTTAATTTGAGTGTTCTCTGAAGAGGGTTACCCTAACATTTGAGAAGACCCCTTGCATTCATCTTGTTGTACCCCCTCAGCCATGGATGAAGTGGAATCAACGGGTGAAAGGTCACGAGAAGACTAAACAGGATCAAATGGTGGTGGTTTACCATAGCCATTTCGAGTAAGAATCAAATCCCAATCATCACTAATCTGAGCTAAGTGATATCTAACCAATATACATATTAACCCATGATGGAAAAGAGACCTTTTATGGTTTTTGTACTAGGCCTAGTAATCCTTTTTCATTATTGTCAAACTCTTCAAGAGAAAGTATGGAAAATTAAGCCCAAAGGCCTAGAAAGGCCATCAAAAGTCAAATGTTATATGTGAAAACAAGATTGTAACGACCCTCAGAGGTTATATATCTATGAATTAAATTTAATAGGTTATGCCATTTTTGGTTTGAGAAACAATATAGGCATACCTTTAACGGTGTATTCACAACCCTTATTCGCTAGAAAGTTCCTCCATGGAATGTTTTTTATTGCAACATTTTTGGACCAATATTCGCCTTCCAATGGTGATTGGGTGGTTGTTGCTACAAGATACAAATCAATTTTAATTTCAAGGTCACCAATGTAAGCTCTTCTTCCATTGAAAGAAGCAACAAAGTCCTTGATTACTTCATTATTATGGCCTTGAAACAGTTGCAAGAATTGTTATCGTCCTACTTGACGAAACAGAGATAAACACTCTTCAACTTCCTCTGAATTTTTTGCTCGAACAAATCTCCATTCAGACTACTAGAGGGATGTTACAAAGGAAAATTCACAGGTCAAGGTAAAACAAGTCTTGGGAAATCGAAACCTGATACAAAACCCTAAGTCACAAAACCCTCAAGATATAAAAAATTTAAAAAAAAAAAAGGAAAAATGAGGTAGTTTGATGAAACCCTCTCGAGAATGATCGGAGGGCCAAATCAAGAAGATTCAAGTGTCAGGTGTTGAAATTTGGTACCGGAGGACAAGTGGTTCCCTTAGGCTTTGATCTTTGGCCTAGGGAAAAGTGTCCAAAAGATTTTATTTTTTCTCCTAAAGTGACTTTATAATTTTTATAAAGTTAAAATCTAATTTAAAAGTGACTTTAAGTGATAATGTTACTAAGTCTAATTTAAAGTGACTTTAATAAAGTCAATGTAAAATTAGAAAGGAAAAGTGACTTTGGAAATAAATGACTAAGTGGGTCTTTATTAAAGTGGTGAATTAAAAAATAGAAAGTGAGATTTAAAT
>APFE031700463.1:0-19012 GCA_000404065.3 Pinus taeda | reverse complement strand
AAGCAGATCTCCTAAACCAAACTTCTCCGACTATAGATCGCGAAGCTAAGACACCAATGTCCCAAGAACCAGAAGAGATGAAGGAGATGCAAGACAAAGGAAGTTGGAAGACCGTAGAGAAAAGAAAGAAAGTTATAACACCAATCTCGCCAAGAAAGACGAGGAGCCAGAGAAGTAAAAATTAAGAAAATTGTAGGTCCGATAGACCAATTTGGTCTCAGTGGACGTTAACCATCATCATCATCATCATCATAAGTTTTGTTTTTATTTTTATTATACTTAATTAATTTTTAAAATTTTGCCGTTCATGAACTTCTTTCTTCAAATTTCATATATTATTAATTGTTTTTCAATTTTTAATGATGTCATTACTTAACTTTATTGATTGAAGTATGCCTTATTCTGCTATCTGTTTCTCGCAACGTTTTCCTTTTACCAATTCTTGCATTTTTCGGTAATTAATGGGCATTGATGGACCTAGTGGGAATTCCACCGGGGGGCAGTATCAACTGCAAAGCTCTTACCACTTTATACCTGAATATATTTCGGTTGAAACTTCCACCTCTTCCTTTTCCCAGATCACTTATGTTGAGAAGACAAGCTGAAACTTCCATTTATTTCTTTTCCCAGATCACTCATGTTCCAAATACAGTTACATGTACGGGGTACATCTTCATTCTTTCACTGTTATTTGGCTTTATTGATTGAAGTATGCCTTGTTAGTTTCTCCATGGATTCATTTGCTGATGAAAGATTGGCTCAGTAGAAAGAGATCGGCCACGCACATTGTTAACAAACAATCACAACTGGCACATCGTTAAAAAATAATGTTTAATAAACTCATAATTAAAAATAATAAAAATTTTCTTGGATGCGGATGTTTAAATGCACTAGTACGATGGGGCGACCATGGGTTAGCAAGTGGCGAGGCCACCTGGTCACCCACGCTTCCACCCAGAAGGTCACCACCAAAATTAATGGCATATTAATGCACTGCGAGGGTTGAGGCTTCATCAATTCTTGTTTCAAGATGGTCTCTTCAGATCGTCATCCCCATGCTCCGCCTCCTCTGAACTGTAATTGTCTCCCTGTTGCTGCACAGCCAAGCTCATGCATGACAACGGGGAGATACTGCCAAATTTTATGTTGCGTTGAGATGATGGATGGTGCACACTTCTCACAAAATATTTTATGTTGCCTCAGGACTGATTCTTCGGTCTTGAATCTCAACTTTGAACTGCTAATTTAAGCTCATTTTGCTCCAATTTCCCACTCATTCTTTGGCTTTTCTCCTTCTCGTCCTCGTCCACTTGTTTTTTCCTAGGAGAGCATGCCCCATCTACATCGTAGAATGTGCTGCAGGAGGGGTAGTAGCAGAGGAAGAATAATTTGCCCCCCTCCTTGTCCCTCTCTTACTCATCCCCCTTTCACTCATCCTCCCCTTCAACGACTCATTTCTTTGGATGCTACCCAGCCACTGGTAGCGGTCAGGTGCGGGCTCAGACTATAGGTCCTCGTCCTGTTGATGTTGCTACCCAGCCTCCTACTGCCTCTGTTTCATCCTTGCAACCTAGCCATTCGACTCAATTTCAATTTCATTGCACGTTGGAACGTCCCCACATTACAGTGACTATCTCAGTGGCATTTAGAGAGGAGCCACAAAACTCTAAAGGCCCAGCCTGCAATACTCAGGTGCGGAACACCACCAGCAAGAGAAAAGCCCCTGGAAGCAGCTGAGGGACACACAAAGGTAGTTCAATAATGCACCAATCCAGGTTGCTTCAAGAACATGGAAGAAACTCTGAGAGATAAACAGGATGTAGAAGATGACATGGAGGCATGCAAGTGTCTGATAGTGGAAGAACCTCCTCCACCGAATGACACCTAGCTGGTCAAGATATTTTAAGGTTCTGGGTTCCCGACTCCCAATTGTATTGGTCTATTCAGGTGTTTTTTATTATGCAATGTTGTTAATTTTTGTTAATTTTTCAAGAAACTTTGGTACTATAGGCTATTACCCTTGCGCGGGCAGCAAAATTTTATAGTTTTGGACTGGTTTTCCTAGTGATGGCAGTCTCTTGTAGTTGTTGTTATTAAACATGGCATATTTTGGACGTGCTTTGCGGAGGTCGATGCCTACTTGTACTATTTTGTTACATTAATAGAATTAGTCAAATTTAGAAAAAAAAAGTAATGAAATTTTATCTAAAACTATATTTATATAATTAGTCTGAGATTATACAACAAACACAAATTTTATTAAGGTATATAGTTTTCAAAAATATTAAAAATTTTCAATAAAAACTACAATTTAAATATTTTAATATTTAGAAAATTTGATTTCTATTTTATTTAAATATTACATATCAATTTAACAAGAAGTTGAGGTGGAAGGTTGAAATGTCTAACCATATATGTGATTTTTATATATCAAAATCAACTTTTAATGCAAGGACCTCTAGTAACCTGTCATGGTCATTTATTCGAAGCCACCATCTTTGACATCACTTTCCATGCTATTTCATTAATGATAATGGCAGATGAGTAGCAGTAACATGATGACTATATTGCATAACTACTTTATGTGGTTCATATTCTTCAAATATATATCTAGTCTTATTCTTTTCAACTTTCTTCAAGTATTTTCCCTTCAGAATAATAGATCTTCTTTAAAAGCCTCGACCATCACTATCGACTTGGCTTTCCAACAATTTGCATTTGATTCAAGTACATCTCAATAGATAGTAGTCAACCCCTTCTGCATTGTTAGGAGGTGCTATAATTGATTGTAGTACATCGCAACAGATAGTAGTCAACCCCTTCCACATTGTGATGAGGTGCTATAACAAGAAATACATCGCTTGTATGGGATTTTATATATATTTGAAACTTTAAAAACATGTTTAATTTAACTACTATTTAGTCAAAATATAATATTCAAAGATAATTAAAATTGATAATTTAGTATTTAAAATTATAAAGGTATAAGAATTTGCATACCTTCGTGTACTAATCTATAAATAACATCATAAAGTGAAGAGAATTGTGGGTCTTCATCTTTTTCTTCAATTGGAATGTGCACTTGAGTAGGACCAAGACGATGTAAAGGTTCCAAGATAGTTTGTTTCCATTCCTCAACAAATCCTTTTTGTAAATTTATGCATGCTTCTTGAAATTCATTTCCTATGCAATATCCACAATAACAAGCATCCTCTCCGACTTGAAAAACCCAATTAGTTTGATCTTTGCTTCTAACAAAGTGAAAATACCTTGTGCCTGGTACATTTTTACATCTATAAGCATGTTCACAATCAACATTCTCTATATTCCAAAAGAATCTACATATAAACTTACCAATTTGACCATCACTTCTACAACAAAAATTTTGAGTACACCAATCAACAACACTTTTTGCATCTTGCATTATATTAGCATCAAACTTCATTTGTTATCTCTGAAGAGCTCACTTAATGCAAGCTCCAACTCCATCATGCTCTCCTTTTTCATGACCACTTTCAAAGAAGCTCCATGTATGTTTAATTTTGATGTTAAGATGAAGACGACACAACCAATAAAATGATCTTGCTGATTTGAATGGTGCTACACAACCATCTGAGCAAACCTAATGTTCTCTAAACATGACACTTCTATCCTTTATAAGAAAATAAAAAAAATTGTTGAAAGAATGTTACATAAAAAGGGTATCGTGCTCTGAATCATCACTAACATAAAAGTGAACCTCTTTGATCACTATTCTTTTTTCTAATGTACTTCGTCTTCCACCAATTGTTGCTCTACATGCTTCTAAGATACACGAACCAAAATTGTAACTTGTTCTGAATAGTAATATTGGCTTTGTATTTATTTTTGTGGTGAAAATTTATAGTTTTTTTGCAAAGTCAACAACATATAATACAACACCAAATGGAAAAGTATCTTAGCTAGTTCGAAATTGCATATCTTACCATCTTGCTATGTGACTATGTTGGACATACTGATAAATATGGTTAGTCCTAAATGCACCAATAAGTTCTTTGATGGCAACTTCATCATGAACCAAATTAATCCTTCTCAATTCACCTCCATGAGATAAAGAAAATGTGACCTACTTGAAATTATTTCTTTTAATCATATCATTTGAATAATCATGTGCAATATATTTCCATCTTTTTAAATTAAGACAATTCTCACATTTATTTTTAACACACTTCATATTGTAAAAGTGCTCACCTTCTCCCTTTTCACAAAGTAAAGGCTTGATGAATTCAGTGACATGCAATGGAGGTCCTTCATTTGAAGGTGGGAATTATAACATGTAGTTATGAAATACTTCATAATAATAATTGAATTCCAAATGGTACCTGCAACAACATGTGTCACAAACGTTCTTGGGTCATATATACCATGGTTTCATTGCCTCAAAAGTTCATTGCCCAATTGTAATATTAGGATTTGCATCTTCAAACTTGTGGAATAGCTCTATTTGTGAAATGTCTAGAAACTATTTTTTATGCTCCTCCCTAACACCACGTGAGATTCTATGTGTCAAGACATCTATTCTATTAGAAGAATCTGTAGAATTTTCATTCCAATATTCAATTATTATGCTATGCCATTCATCTGAAACCTTCTTATTTCTAGGAGCTCTACACACTATTGCCCAATTCCAATGAGGGTTCATGATTTCCAATTGTTCTCTAGTAGCAATCCTTCTTGTCAATGTTCTTCTACTAATATTAAGTGCCTTTGAAATTGCAGTCCTTTCATTTGATGTCTTTTTCCTTATAATTGCATTCATAATTGCTCTTCCAGTATCTCTGTGGTATTTTGTGCATGTTTTGCTACCAATTAAGTCATATGATGACTTAACGTTACTAAGCATTATATCTGAAACTTTATTTTTATCATCTTGATTAATTCTAGGCAAACACAATACATGTTTCAACTCCTTTTGTCACAATAAACATCTCAGAAGTTGGGCTTGAGAAATTAAAGTTTTAGGTGAAAAATATTCCTCATACATCTTACTTGTATGGTATCACATGGTGTGATAATACTTCTTCTCTCTTGCATCAATATGGCTCTGAATAGATGATGGAATACTTGCTGGTATGTATTTTGGTAAACTTGATCTACTACTGGATTCTTCTTTCTGACCCAAAATATCACATCTTCTATCTTGCATTTGTGTATCTTGGTTTTGGAACTGTTGATTTTGACTCAATGAACTCATATGTTGGTTGAATAAATTATTTGAACCTTGATTAGATGTTCCCTCTCCTCCCAAAACATCCATGTTTTGGACATCATCTTGCATAGAAGTATTGCAATGGGAGTGCAAAAATTGACTTAATATGTTGGATCTTTGATGTCTGGTTCCTTCTACAATAGTAATAATGATATTTTGCTAGCTTTCATGAGATTCTTGTTGTTGGCTATTATACCAGGCTATTCTTCCTTTTTCATTCCTTTCTTCCTAAAGAAAATGAGGACATTTGTGAGCTCATTTTTTCTTTCTGGTAGACTGGCTCCCCATATCTGTCCAATATTCCACTATATATTCTACATTCACATTATACAAAACACACACTTAAAATTATATAAAATTTTGAATATATATAAAACAAAATAGAAAAGAACATCGTATCGAATGAATTTAGCAATTAATAAAAACAAAAATTACAATGGTCATACAACAAAGTGTATGATTTGTTGGAAATGCTCCCCAAAAAATGCAATGATTTAGCACATCCAATGCAAAGAGATCTAAATGTTGTGAATGGCCTCTTTTTTATTAATGCAGTTCTTACAAACAAAAATAGAAAAAAAAAAAAATATTTCCCCAATCTTGTATTTAGTTAAGGAAACAAAAGTTTATTTATAAAAATAAATAATTACATGCTATATTCGAAACAAATATTTCCCTAATCTTATATTGAGTTAAGGAAACAAAAGTTTATTTATAAAAATAAATAATTACATGCTAGATTCGAAACACCATGTTTACCATACCTGGTAAGTTTTCTTTCATCACTTATGACATATTATATTTGATACAAAGGCAAAAGAAAATTTTCAATGCTTTCCAAAAAAATTTCTTCACAAAATTGTAGATTAACAATTGCCAAAAACAATATTTAGATTTGTCATAATTTGTTCATAAATCTAATTGTTACCAAAAACAATTTCTGTACTTACCAAAATTTGTTCTTGACAAAATTAACAACTACCAAAAACATTTGATTTACTTATCACAATTTTCTTTCACAATATTAACAATTACCATTCTTATTACTAAAATCATGTTTCTTATATTTAAGTAATTTTTCATTTTCACTTCCAAAATATTAAATTTTACATTTAAAAATATCAATAATTATTATTCTATTAACCACTTCTAATTTTATTATAAGTACTTTCCTTACCTCTAAAAGGTTTCCTTACATAACTTCTTATACTTAACATTTATAAACTATTGATATAACAAAGATAAATCAATTTTCTACATAATTTATGATTGAATTGTTAATTAACAATCTCCTATTATAATATTAGTGTTCAATTTTGACTTTATCTACATTCAAAAAAATATAATTAATTTACCAACTATTTAATAATATGTAATTTAATTGTTTTTTATAAATAAAATAAATTTAGTTAAAAAAAAATATCAAATTTTATAAATATTTATTATTAAAAATATTCATAGTTAAAAATATAACAAATTAAAATTTAATAAATTATAATAAATATTAATTAAACAATTTTTTTATAATTCCTTAACAAAATGAATTCATATTTTATTTATATTTATAAATATAATTTAATTTTTAAAATTAAATTCATTATTTTTTTATTTTATTTTATGAAATAATGATTTATTATGAAGGGAATAATGTTAGAGTAAGATTATTATTTCAGAAATTTCTGATCGATAATCCTAATATTTACGCCTCGAAATGCGCTTTCGAGGGAATGCATCAAATTTGACCAGTGATATGTGCATTAAAATTACTAATTTTGAACTTGGGTTTTACGAACCTCGATTTTACCTTTAGCTGCTATACTCTATATGAATCATGTTAGTACCTTCGGTGGAACGCGCTTTCGAGGGAATGCATCAAATTTGACCAATGATATGTGCATTAAAATTACTAATTTTGAACTTAGGTTTTACGAACCTCGATTTTACCTTTAGCTGCTATAGCATCAGGTTTGGAATTGAATTTTTCTTCATAAAACCAATTTTAATGAAGATTTTCATTTTTATGTCTTTAACAAATATATCAATAATTTATATATTTTAAAACGAGTAAGATAATTTGTAATTAGTATTTTATAATATTTATAAAATTAATTCTGAATAAAAAAAAATCTATTTATATTTATTTAAAATAAAATAAAGAAATTTCAATTATATTTTAAAAATTCAAAAATAGTTTCAAATTTTGTTATATTTATTTCAATTTTATTAAAAAAATTGATTTTATCAATGTGGAAGATAGGTTCTTGGTTGCGTTTTAAAAATAAAAATTTCATTTTTAATAGTATTTTAAAATAATTAAAAAAATATGCTTACTTTTTATTTTTAAATTTGTTTAGCAATCTTTGGAATGTTTACAACACATCTCATAAAGAAATTGGAATTAAAAAACATAAATCAATAGAGAAATGGGGGTTCACCGTTTTTTCACTACTTAAAAATTATGTAAAATATTAATGAATATCTTTTAAAGAAAATGAATAAATTAGATAAAAAATACATATTAAAGTTTAGAAAAAATATGACATGAAATTGAATTTAAATTGACATGTTTTGTCTTCTTTTACCACCACCTAATTCTTTATTTTTTTGTAAATTTACGAGTAAAAATTCCAACTCCATTCATCTTTATAAAACTTCTTTGCCACAAAAGGGGAAAACGTGATACAAATTAACATGATTTTAGATTATTATATTTATTATTTTAAATTGCAAAGCAATATGTTTGTAGGATAACATCTTGACAAATTTGCAAAACAATTTTTAACAAGTTTTAAATACGGCAAGTGAAAATGTGTGTGCCATACAATGAGGGGAAAGGTATTAATGAATATACAATGAAGGACTTAGTGTAGCCACATTAACAAAATTAAATCTAATTGATTCTCTATTTGAGAGGTGGAATGCACATCTCAAAACTGTACCTAGGATGAATATTACTTGTGAAGTTTAAAGCTCAAAGATTTTCAATAATGCCTATGCTAAAATTCAATACAAGGAATTCCTCAAAATCATCAAAGGTTTATCGTCACTAGACACGAGCTTGAAGATGGTAGAAATGTACTAGTTGATTATAATATTAAGATGTACGTACCCTTTTGCTTGTCCCTCATATCCCAAGTAATATGTACATCTTTGTGAAGTTGTTGACCTATAAGACTATTATAGTTGATGTTAAGAGCTCTGATGTGAATGATAAAATTGAAGATAAGGCAAGAATTACTCTAGATTAGCAACGGTTGATCTTTGCTTGGGTGACAAACCTTAAGATACAACTTTTACATGTTTAGTCTAAAGGGATTGACTCTCACCTTATTTCATTTTCAAGGTGGTGGTATCCAAATTTTGTGAATCACTTGAACTTGAGAGATAGAAATAATTGTCAATGATAAGGAACATATTTTAGATAGGGATGGAATTCCCCCATATCAATACAATTTGATCTTTCTTTATAAGTAAGAAAAACTCCTATAAGTAAGGGCAAGATTACTAACCTTAACAATGTTGTAAAACCTACATTTAATGAGGTTGGCACCATTGTCACAAATATTACCACGAAAGATGTTCTAGAGAACAATAATCATTGGTTGATCTTTCTTGATAAGTAAGGGATACTCCTATAAGTAAGGGAAACGTTATTGGCATTAACAATGGTGTAAAAACTACATTTAATGAGGATGGCACCATTGCCACAGATAGTAGAAGAAAAGATGTTCAAGAGAAGAATAAGAATCTTATTAATTCTTGTGATATAGAAGTCGGTTTATATTCCTTCCATTTAAATTTTATACTTGTTTTAAAATGTCATTAGTTACAACTCACACTATTCAATTATTTGGAGGTTTTTTTCCTTTTGTGTCTTCCATAAACTTTTTCTATGTATTATTCGAACAAGATTGTCGTCCATTATACTTTTCTAGGAAGGAAACTTCCTAAGTGCTTTTAGAAATGTAATTGAATATTGTTTATGAACCCTAATGTAGGTTTAGTGACATATGAGGCACTTGGGTAGTTTTTTTGAACCAATTTATGTCAACAACAAGTCTATATATTTTCAGTGAATTATTATTTAGTATTTACATTTCTCAACTATCACTGCTCTTCCATTTCTATAATTAGTTGAAATAGAAACATTTTATTGTGCTTAATTTCCTAACAATATGTGGACATTGTAGAAGACTTGAAAACATTTTTAATAGCCAAGCTTCTAGTTCTTTCCATCTTTCACATGGCTACTATTCTCAATGTCCCAATTTGATATGGCTTCTTGAAACTTGTGTTTTTTTTCCTACAAACATTTTGATTTGATAAGAGGTATGTGTTTAATAGGTTTCTTAAAGTATGTATTTCACCATAAACATTAAAAGTTCTTAAATTAAAATCATATTGATTTCGCTTGATTGTATTTTCCTATTTAACATTCATGAAAGCTATTCTTATACAACTGTAGGAGCTAATGTTAAGGAAATGAGCTCAGTTGGTTATAGGAAGATTGTTCATTCGATATATATTATGGATATGATATTATTTTGGTACTGAAAAGTCCTATGTATGCATGAACATGTTCAATGGTAGTGAAGATGTATTGTTTTTTAGCATATTCCTCTTTTCTAGGGATTCATTTATTCAAAATGCTTGTTGGAGTATGCAATTTTGAATGAAAACGAACAACTAAACTTCATTATTAGCCCGAGGCAACATATTTTAATAATTGATTATTTCCCTTATAAAGAGTCAAGGTAACAAATAGCGTTGCATGAAATGTTATTAAGTTGATACTCTACAAGTTTGAGGCATGATAGATTACAAATAATCTCAAATGTTTTATTATGTAGATAGAGTATAAAGTCTAATAATTTCACGCAATTTTCTAGGTAATGTTATAAGTTGGTTCAACTTTTATCTTTGATTGTTGATTACTTATAACGAAAATTTCTATGCCATGACTGAACATTTCCCTTCCATGGCAACTTAGAATCATTCTTGTGGAATTTTATTATGTTTTCATGCTTAATAGTTAATATGTTTCATTAAAGCATAATGATAAATTGTTATCATGTTTTGTGAAAACAAGAGTTTCATACTTGGTCTACCCTTTGTGTATTATTTCTTCAATCATTCCAGCATCCAATTCGATATTGAGTTGAAGAGGATGTATTCTAATTTGTCACAACTACTTTTAATTACAAGGTATTTGTGTTATCCTCACAATTAGTTCTTAGCATTCATCTTAGGTTCTTTTTAACCTTTCATGTTTTTCCTTACAAGTCTATGCTCTTTCTTCAAAACATGAAAAAAATAAAATCTCTCAAAATAGAAGAAATGATTACATGTTTAACCCTTCAATTATGCCGGATGGGAAATTCAATACAAGAAAAAGGTAATAAAAAATCTACCTTAGTATGTCTTACCCTATGGTACTTATTTTAATTTTTATTTGTTTGAAATAACCAAGAGAGATGTATTTTTTTGGTAAAATATCCCTAAATTAGTTTTCACGAAAATTTTGCAATATATGAAATGGTTACAGATTTAGCACTTTGACTATGCATGATGGAAAATTCAAATCTAAGAAACACTAATAAAAAGACATATATTAGCGTACCTTACTCGATGGTACCAATATTAATTTTCACTGCATTTCAAAGAGCCTCAAGGAGGAGTTTTTAGTAAAATATCCTTGAATTAGTTTGCATAAACTTAATATCGTTTGGAATTTTGTAGATTGTTGCAATTTTTTTAAAATTTACCTTCAAACATGGTATTGGAAATGAATTTTATTTGTAGTTATGGGGATAGATAAGGAAAACTTACCTCTTACTTGTCTATATTTCTTTATTGCAAATATTTTTTTGACTCTCATATATGATTTCTTTTGTTTGGGTTACGTTTGTTTCTTGTCATTAGATGCTAATAACTAGATATTTGTGAAGACATTTTCCACAAAGTGGTAGGGAATTAATTCATTGGAGATACTATAACTATAAATGCAGTGAGTACTAGCATGATTGACAATGTGAAACTGAAGACTCAATACTAAATTTTATTTTAAAGAAATTGGAGGGTGGATGGGCTTTAATTGATTAATTAAACAAAATCATTATATGCATAATTTTATACCTCATCTTAGAGGTGGGATACAAATATTTATTGATATTTTGAGTAGAAAAATCACAATTTTCAGGTGGAGAGCTCAGACACCATTGATAATATGAAGGAAAATATTTGACATGAGGGCACACATCTTTCGTAGAGATGTTTGATATTTATAGCAAGAAACTAGAGGATGGTTGTAGCTTAGATGATTATAATATCTAGAATGAATCAATTCTTAACTTGGTTTTGTGTTTGAGAGATAAAATCTATATCTTGATCAAAACTATAAGTAGGAGTACAATTGCTCTTAAGGTTGAGAGGTTAGTTGCTATTAACAAAGTTTAGGCCGAAGTTCAAGACAAGGGAACATTTTCCTGAGATCATCAAAGATTGTTATTTGTTAGAATGTAGCACGTCAACAGATTGAGTAGTGATCTCAAAAGAGTATTGATCTAGGAGTATCACGCGGAATGAGTCGATCTTGCGGACAAGATAGACCTTCCTAGAATCTAAACAAGACCTAATGACAAGCAAACCAACCAGACACTATATTTCTCTAAATGTGCTTTTATAAATAATAGCAAACAAGTGTGTTTAAGGCCTAACTTATGTCCAACGCAAGTTTGGGGATGCCTTCGCTCCTTTGATCCAAGTAAGTTCCTTTGTCGCAAACCTGCAAACAAAAACAAGGCAAACGATTAGATAGGACCTGAATAACCAGTATTATAAAACATATTTAACATGAAAGTCAAGGAATCCATGAAAAAAATAACATGAGATACTTGTTGAGAAAAATGAGCTTGATTGTATTAATTCAAAAGAAGAAGACCTTACAACCTTTGCCTTGACGCTGTACAAGCTCCTTCCAGGGTCCAACAAGAATTCTCCTCTACTTTGACAAGCTTCACTCACTCCCTAATGGGGCCAAAAAGGTATGTGATCTCTCCTCTTAAGCTCAAATAGGAAGTCTTGATTTCACTAGCATTTACCCTCAAAAGTTCAGCTTATAACCTCTCTTGCCACTGACCCAATGCCTCAATTTATAGTGCAATGGAGGGCAGTTACTAGGTCCTCCTTCAAAGGGATGGAATCCTCCTTCAAAGGGATAGATCCTCATAAGAAGGGATTAGCTCCTTCTCTTTTGGGATGCATGAACCACTTTGGAGTGAACAATCCACGTCGAAATCCTTCTAGAAACATCTAGAATCAACCCAAAAGTGATTTTTTTAAGATAAACTTGCACCTTTTGACTTTCACAGGGGTACGCACCCTCCCCTTTACAGACAGAGCATATAAGTACGTAGGTATTCTTAACAAAAGGTGTGGGCCCGCAGGCAAAAGTGAGAGAAAGTGCGGAACTAGAGTTACATTGCTTTTTGATGTCTTTCTCTCATTTCCAAAGCTTGTTTTGAAGAGCTGAGGTCTGAGACTTGCTTAGCAGGCTGGTATAGGTAGTTATAGACCCATATTGACTGCAAATAATCAAGGTGATGATATTTTTGTGTAACAAGGAGGGCCTAGAGATGCTCAAAATTCAAAGAGGACTCATAATAGCTCAAAAATAAAAGTGGCCAGATTTCTCCCAAACCAAAAGAAGATCATAGTTCTCATCATCCTAATTCCAATGTGTGAACAACACTCCAATCTGAGTTTTTCTGGTCAAGTTATTGCTCTGCAATGTTTTGGCGAAACATAACCAAGTGGCCAAGTTTAATAACGCAACAAATTCATCGAGACTTAATGAACGAAATCCATCTAGCAAGATAGGCAAATTTGTAGGATGGTTAATTTTTCTAATTACCCATATTTTTGGAAAATTAAAAAATGACCAAGTTTGTTTAAAAAACTAAAAAAATATTAAAAATGGAGGGCAAGTTGCACCTGCCAGAACCACCGACCCCATTGAACAACATTGTTGTATTTAAAAACAAAAAACAAAAAATGGGTTGGCAGGTCACCACCCTTGCTGAACTCCACCAAATAAAAACAGATTATATGTATTAGGTGGGCCACATAGTGGTGGACTGGACTCCACCTCCATAAAAATTCCACATGACACAGTTTGGAGGTGGCGGGGCTTGAACCTACCTAACCAGTCTGCCTGGCATGCACCTTGGGAACCTCCAGATTTCAAAATATATGATGCCAGTTACAATGGACCCAGCCACACACACAAAAAATGATCACGAAACTATATATACTACGTGGTGTATAACATGTCTAAACCCCATACCGTTTCCACCATTAACGACGTTGTTTAATCCACCTGTAAACTTACATAAACATGAACTTACCATTTGATGGAAACCATGAAGGAGAAGGAAGGGTGGCTTGTAAGGACACTTGTGGTGCAGACAATGTACATAATAGTTCCATATTATGTTCATTATTTTGGAGCACCAAAATCTCCTCAATGGGGAAGAATGATTGAGCTGGCTCCAAAGACACTAAAAAATCAAAGAGGATTGGGAATAACTCAAAAATAAAAGTGGTCAGATTTCTCCCAAACCAGGACTAGATCGTAGTGCTCATTGCCCTGATTCCAATGGTGGGAACAACACTTGAATCTAAGTTTGTATGGTCAAGGTCAATTTTTTGCTTTTCAAATTTAGTGAAGTTGTTAAGTTTAATGAGGAAACAAATTCACCAATAATCGGCACATGGAATCCATCCACTGCGAGAGGTGAATTTGTAGGATGGTTAACCTTTCTAATCACCCTTACTTTCAACAAAATCAAAAGTGATCATGCTTATCTAAAAAATAAAATGCTAAGTCCCTATATTACTAGTGATTCCCCCGTTACTATTGCTATTGTATCCCTTATTGTTATTTTTGTGCCCCTATTGTCCCCATATTATTATTATTGTGCCCCATAGAATCCCACTATTATTATTTTTGTGCCTTTATATTATTATTGTTAGGTCGGCTTGGTTATATTGTGTCCCCTTAGACTCCTATATATAAAAAGGAGGTTTTTTCATTTGACTCATCCAAGAATTGTTCATTTCTGTAATGTCAAGGAGGTTGCCCCCTCAAAGAGGCTGATTTCTAAGTATTCCTCTATCTTTTCTATCCTTTTGTGAGCTAATTTCATAACATTTGGTATTAGATGGAAAAGATAGATGAACGCCTTAGAAATCAGCCTCTTCGAGGGGGAAACCCCCTTTATATTACACAAATGAACAATTCTTGGATGATTCAAATGACAAAACCTCATTTATATATATAAGAGTCTAAGGGGACACAATATAACCAAGCTGACCTAACAATAATAATATAAAGGCACAAAAATAACAATAGTGGAATTCTATGGGGCACAATAATAACAATATGGTGACAATAGGGGCACAATAATAACAATAAGGGGTACAATAAAAATATTAATTGGGGAATCACTAGTATTATAGGGACCTAACATGCCCCTCTCCTTCAAGTGTTGTCCTCAATGCTTGAGTAGTTATGGGTACTTCTATATAGAATTTTCATCCTCCCATGTGGAATCTTCAATGGGTAAGTTCTTCCACTTGATGAGATACTCTGAAATTGATCGATTTCATAGTTGTCGAGTTCTTGTTTCTTTGACTGCTTCAGGTTCAAATATGATTTTTCCTTCCTCATCAAGCTCTGGAAATATTGTTTGAACTGGAACCTTGTCACCTATAACCTTTTTTAAGCATGAAACATGGAAAATGGGGTGCACTCGGGAATTTGTAGGAAGTTCCAATTTGTATGCCATAATATCTATATTTTGCAACACCTTGTATGGACCATAATATTTTGGTGATAGTTTATTATCCTTTTTAGCTTTCTTGAGGGGCATTTGTTTATATGGTTGTAGGTGCAGTAATACCTAGTCACCTACACCAAAATTTCTCTCGTTGCAATGTTGATCTGCCTGCTGTTTCATTCTATTCTACGCCAAGGTAAGGTTATCCTTTAAGAGTTGGAGAACTTGTTGCTAATGCTTGATGTGATCTTCCACTACTTAAACCTTAGAATTTTCTTTTAAATATGATGTGATGGATGGTGGATGATATCCATAGAGTGCCATAAATGGGGTCATTTTTGTTGCAATATGGAAGGAGGTGTTATACCACCATTCAGCTAGAGGCAACCATTTGACCCATTGTGTCCATTTATTAGATACACAACAACGAAGATATCCTTCCAAAAAATTGTTAACTTTCTCAGTTTTCCCATAAGATTGAGGATGATAAGATGAGATATGAGCTAACTGAGTCCTAAGACAAGAAAATATTTTTTTCCAAAAATTTCTAGTGAAAATGGGATCTCTATCACTTACAATAATCTTTGGGTTTCCATGTAGATTTTGAATTGTTTCCATAAATGTAGTAGAAACTATACTCATTTTAAATGGATGAGATAATGCACAAAAGTGTGCATACTTGGTAAGTCTATCAACTAGCACCATGATAACACTCTTTCCTTCAGACTTGGGTAAACGTGCGATAAAATCCATTGAAACCTCCTCCCAACATTGGCTTGGAATGGATAAGGGTTGTAATATTCTTGGGGCCTTAATTGTTTCAACTTTATTTTGTTGGCAAACCAAACATTCTACCAAAAACTTTTGAATATTTGATTTAAGGCCATTCCAAAAAAAATACTTCTTAACCCTATGGTAGATTTTTGGAAATCTTGAGTGCCCTCCTAAGGGAGAGGTGTGAAATTCCCTAAGAATATTTTGGAAAGAAATGCTTCCACATCCCCATCCTTTCTTGAGAGTGAATCTGCCACAACATTTTGCTTCTCTTTTTTATAGATGATTTCAAAGACATAGCCCAACATATTTGTGACACATTTTTGCTACTCTTCTAAAGATAATCTTTGTTCGAAAAATTATTTAATACTATCACGATCTATTTTTACATTGAAGTGTCTTCCCATTAGCTAGGGTCACCGTTTCTTAAGTGCATGTAGTATTTCTAGCATTTCCTTCTCATAAATAGCTTTGTGTAAATACTTTCCATTGATTGGACATTTTTTGAAAGCAATGGGTTTTTGTTCTTGCATTAAAAAAGCACCAATTCCATCTCCCAAGGTAGCACATTCGATAATAAAGGCTTTTCTAAAGTTCGGTGTTGCTAATACTGGTGCATGGCACATTGACTCTTCAAGATGTTCAAAGCCCTTCATTGCTTATGGAGCCCATGAGAATGCATCTTTCTTCAATACTGTTGTTAGAGGCACTTATATTCTCCCATAATTCTTAACAAACTTGCCATACAACCTTGTCAACCCAAGAAATCCTTGTAGATGATTTATGGATGTGGGGATTTTCCATTCCTTAATGGTTTTAACTTTGCTAGGGTCTACCTTAACACCTTCATGACATACAATACGACCCACATATTCCACCTCTTGTACTCCAAAGAAACATTTAGACATTTTTGCATACAATTCTTTCTCCTCCAATAGTTTGAGCACCATGTCAACATGTTCGACATGATCCTTCAAAGACTTGCTATACATTAGTATATCATCAAAAAATACTAACATAAATTTTAGAAGGAAGGGTTTGAAAATGGAATTCATCAAACCTTGAAATGTGGAAGGTGCATTAGTAAGGCCAAAAGGCATGACCAAAAATTCATAATGACCCTCATGTGTTCTAAATGTTGTTTTTGGAATGTCTTCCATCTTCATTCCGATTTGATGATATCCTTAACAAAGATCCAAATTGGTGAAGTAAATTTAACCATGCAATTCATCCAATAATCCATCAATGATGGGAATGGGAAATTTATCTTTAATAGTGAGCTTGTTGAGATCCCTATCATCTTGACACATGTGCCATGATCCATCTTTCTTGTGAACCAATACTACTGGAGCAGAGAAAGAACTTTGACTAGGTTGAATTATACTAGCCTCTAGCATTCCTGCAGCCATACGTTCAATTTCACTCTTTTGGACATAGGGATATTTGTAAGGCCTGATGTTTTGAGGAACACTTCCTAGAATCAAATTGATAGCATGATCATGATCACGAATAGGTGGGAGGCCTTTGGGAGTCTCAAATACCGTGGAATGATTGTTCGAGACCTTTTGGAGATCTAGAGAAATGGATGATTTCAATGTGGGAACCTCTAGTGAATATAATTGTGAAATTATTCTACATTGTTCTTTCTTTAGAAGCTTTTTCATTCCATTAGAGATGATTATCTTTCCCGGTTTCCCTCGATATCCCTTAATTCAACTTCCTTTCCTTCTGTAGCGAATTTCATGAAAAGTTATTGAAAATTAAAAGCTATTGTACCCAAGGATTGTAGCCATTGGACTCCTTGAACAACATCATCACCACCCATTGGAATGGAAAGCATTGGTGTTGGCATTATGTTTCTGGTATGGTTATATGTTACAGATGTTGTACTTGATGGCAACACCCATGGCATGGCTCTCAATATGATGAGAATTAAGAAGTACGCAGCAGAAAAGTTCACAGAATTTTCTGCAGAGAAAAGTTTATAAAAGTTTATTTCATGTGGAGAAAAGTTCACGGAATTTTATGTAGAGAAAAGTTTATTTCATGTGGGAAAACTTACCTTTGGTCCATGGTATTAGTCCTTGGAATTTGAACCTATGGTTTTTGACATGGCATCTCGACAGACGTGTTGGATCCCTAGTATTTGATTGATGGTATTGGTTTGTTATGGTTTTGCTGGTTTGGTCCATGATTTGAGGAAGAGCTTGCATATAAAGCAAAGGGAGTCATTGGCTTGGGTATGCTTTTGGGTTGAATATCTTAAGATCTGAAATATTGGGTTATTGCTTCAAAAGCTCGATCTATATGAAAGTGAAGTGGAAAGCGAATCTGTGAGGGGTGATCTCTCGAGCGCTGTAGCTGCGGAAGTGCGGAGGCGCCGCAGGAGACGCCACAGGAGGCGCCGCAGGAGACGCCACAGGAGGCGCCGTAGGAGGTGCCACAGGAGATGCCGTAGGAGATGTCACAGGACACGCCGCAGGAGGCGCCGCAGGAGACGCCGCAGGAGACACCGCAGGAGATGCCGCAGGAGGCGCCATAGGAGGCGCTGCAGGACATGCCGCAGGAGGTGCTGCAGGAGACAGGAGACGCCGCAGAAGGCGCCACAGGAGATGCCGCAGAAGGCACTGCAGGAGATGCCACAGAAGGCGCCGTAGGATACGCCACAGAAGGTGCCGCAGGAGACGCCATAGGAGGCGCTGCAAGAGGCGCCGCAGGAGACGCCGCAGGAGGCGCCGTAGGAGACGCCGTAGGAGGCGCTGCAGGAGATGCCACAGGAGGCGCCGCAGGAGACGCCGCAGGAGGCGCCGTAGGAGACGCCGCAGGAGGCACCGCAGGAGACGCTGCAGGAGGCACCGCAGGAGACGCCACAAAAGGTGTTCTGGGTTTAGTTTTCTATTATTGTGGATTTGGTTATCTGGGTGACTTACTGGTACTTGATGATCATTTGATATTTATGGATCCAGTTTGAAAATTTATGAAAATTGGTCCTTGAAAGAAAAGAAGTAGGGGGTTGTAGCTCCCTTCCATGAGAGACTGGAAAACGAGAGAGAGTTGTAACTCTCTACAGGTTGCAGCCTGCGTACTGGTAAAGGACTGCACCAGTACAAGACCATTGTAAAAGGAGTTTCTAATTTGAAAGAAGATAGAG